>VWYO01023303.1:8563-20649 GCA_013400275.1 Rhadina sibilatrix
TGTCTGTCCCTGTGTCAGGGAGGGCAGAGCAGCCCCAGGCTCTGCTCCAGGCCCAGCAATGGCCCCAGAGCCCCGGGCAGGGCTGAGCCCAGCAATTCCCCTGCCCAGGGGCACAACTTCTGCCCTGGGCAGTGCCCAGCCCTGAGCAGAGCCCAGAGAGGCTGTGGAGTCTCCTCCCTGGGGATGTTGCAGAGCCCTCTGGACACTCTGCTGTGCCCTGTGCTGGGGGATGGCCCTGCTGGAGCAGGGAGGTGGCACCGGAGGAGCCTCTGAGGCTCAGCCCTTCCAGCCTGGCCCCTCCTGGCACTCTGGGACTCTGAGATACTGAGCCAGGGTGGTCTCTGCTCTAACCCAGAGGGTATATGGCAGTTTTCATATCTTCCCACTTGTAGGAAAAAAAAATAAAAATTAGAGCTGCTGTCCAGCTGAGTTGAAGAGACTGGGGGGAAAAGGAGGCTGGCCCTGTGTAGGAAGAGAGAGTGAGATGAAAGACTAAATCCAAAATTAATTTCCTCTAGAATAAGGTGATTATTCTTAGAGCTGGCAAATAGAAACAACACTGCTACAACAATTTGCAATTAATTTCTGTTATAAACAGTGCATGTTTGGGGGCTTGTTTGGGTTTGGGGTTTTTTTTTAGTTTGTTGTTACAGGGAACATTTGTGTGAGGAAGGAATGAATATCTGCAGCGTCTCTGTATTCTGTATTGGAGATGATCACAATCTGCTCTGAGAATTCAAAAATAAACTGTTTTTTCCCACTTTTTTCTGTCTCCCTGTACAGACACTGTGTCTGCAGAGAAGGTTCATTTCTCTGCCTGATCCCACGAACTGATGATCCTGAAGCGCTTGCAGGATGCAGATAGTGGGAACAGGGATATAAGGAAGTCACAAGGTCCTGCCTGCCTCCAGATGTTGCAGTGGTTTCCTCGCAAAGGTGGTTACTCTTTTGAAACGCTGCTTTCTTTTCTGCCTCTGCCTCTTTAATTTATCTTCCCTGCAGTGCTGCAGCCTGAGGAATAACAGATAATCTCGAAACTCTCCAACACCCACCTTTAAATCTCCATTCAGCTCCGCGCTCGTAAAACCATGCACAACATTATTGTGGAATAATTGATCTTGGAATAAAGGATGGCGAGAGTAAATGAATTGGAAAGGTGTTTTAATGGGAAGCTTTTCCAAAATTATGTTTTAATTATTTGCAAGTACACACTCTTGCATAGTCTTTTGCCACACAGGTGTGCACTAAATCTACCACCTTGTACCATTTTGTCAAGTGAGCTGGAGGTGTTTGTGTTTTGCACTAAATTAAAGATTCAGCCAAGCCACTGTGCATTACAATGAGCACTGCCTATAGATTTTGTACAAAAACTCCATCTTGTCCAGTGTTTTCTCTGAGTCCAGGCTCCAAACTCTCCCCAGATCAGCCCATTTGAGTTTTTATGCTCCCTCTATTACTTCTTTTAGCCATTTGACCTCTCGTTGTCTCAAAATACAACCTGCAAGTAGTTAACATGACCAAGAGCCCTGCAGGAGCACTTGGCTGAAGTTACACATTTCTTTAAGTACATTTTGGCTTCAGCTTTGCATTGTGTTGAAATCTTGCAAGCTACATATTCAGACACTTCTGTTTTCTATGTGTTGCTCTTTTCAGCAGCAGCGAGCCATTGCTTTGGTAAACGTTTGGCTTCTCACAGGTTCTCTGTGTGCCCATGAATATTTTGGGGACTAGAGATCCTCAGGTGTGTGACAGAGCTGGGGAGCAGCCTGACCACTCATACCTGGGGTCATTTTTGGGTTCTCAAAGACTCACAGCTTATACTGCCTGTCTGGAAACCCTATAGAGTCTAAATTGCCTAAACCGTGTTCTGCTGCCCCTTCAAATTCATTGCACCTGAAACTCTTTAAGGTCGTTGTCCAAATTTATTACCAAGCATCCTCTCACTACTCATTATTTTGACCTTCTGGCTTAGAAAGAGCTGAGAGACCCCTGTTCACTCCATTTTCCCAGTGCTACCCTGAAAATACATTTATATTGCAGGCTTTCAAAGCACTGCACCGAATCTTTTTATATTGTTTATTGTAGCCTAGTGAAAAATATTTGTCTATCCATGGTCTGAAATAAAAGAAGAAAATAAAAATGTTTTACGGAGGGGAAACAAAAAGGAATATAACACATTCAAATGAGAAGCAGCTAAGGTGTATTTTATCTTTTCCCAAGTAACAACAAACAAGCTTTGTGTAATTTTTTAAAATGCGTCCTTTATCATCTCTTTTTATGTGATTCCAAGTGGAATTGAAAGCCTCAGGGAATAGCTGCCCCAGTACTTTTAAAATGTATTATAGCACTTCTGCAATATCATGAAGAGATGAAGGAACTTGCATTTAATTTCACATTTTTCAAAGTATTTAGTCCAACTTAAATCGGACTTTAAATTGCAGACCCTTGTGACCATGTGGAAGGTATTGTCTTCAGAAGTGGGATAAAGGAATCAGATATCAGGATCCCTTCACTGATTGCCCCTATGTTCAAAGTGATTGAAATTTGGGGGTGAAAACTGCCAGTGTTTGACCACTTCCAAGATAAAAGAGGGTTCTTATGTCCAGACTTGTTTTGACTTTTTTTATTTTTTATTTAGGTTTGTGCCTTTTATCTCATACTCTGTCACTGGGTACCTCTGGCAGCATCTTCTTCACTGCCCTTCCCCATGAGATATTGATAATCATTGATAAGATCCCATGGAGCCTCCTCTTCTCCAAGCTGAGCATTCCTAGATCCCTCAGCCTTTCCTCACATGGGAATTGCTCCAGTAAATACAACATCTTTCACATACTAAATATAATTTTTTTTTTTTTCTCAATTGGGTCAGTTTCTGTTGTGTTTTATTCTTCATTCTATTTTTTTTTTTAATTTTCCTTTGCTTGAGCAATAACCTAAGTTTAGTTTCCCTTAAAAGGCTATTCATTTCATGAGACTAAACCAAAATATATCCTGATCCACTGTAGCAGTCACTGATAGTTACAGCTCAAAAGCCACAACCACTAAAGCACCACAATTGATGAAGCAGAAGAAATTTTAAATTACTTATATTTAGTCAGCATCCTCCGTGATATTCCTTACATGCATATTTAGAAAATAAATAGTATTTAGTATAAAAATCCCCCAAAGCTTCAATAAGAAACCGAGTTAAAATGTGCGCTTCACTTTTGAATCACGCGTTTGGCTGGAGATTGCTAAAATGAGCTTAAAATGTCACCTGAATCACTTGGAAAAGTATTTGTCTGCACCCATTTGAAAGTGATCTGAAAGCCAGTTTTCTTTCAGGTTGGTCCCTGAGCAGACTGAAGTGTGTTTAGTGGCTGTGAAAATAACACAACCGCTGAGGGAAACGTGAGGATGAAAGGCAGAGGGTGAGAGAGAGCAGCACAAGGCACAGCCAGGGGCACGGCCTTCAAGGGGGGAAATAAAATTAGGCAAGTCTGGCTGCCTCTTCCTAAAATGACTGAAGTGACAGATCAAGGCACTGATACAGAGGAGACAGAGGGAGGGGATGAATGAGGAATTGTACTTGAAAATGGGGTTTAAATCTGTAGCGTGGCTACAGATCCACGGGACTCAAAGACACTTTGTGAAGACCTCAACAACAACAACAAAAAAAATCCCTGAAAGCACTAATGGATCTAATCTTATCAAATAATGGGGTTTGGACCCATCTCTCTGCAACTGCACTGATTAGGGGCTGAGCATTTATTTGTCTGCAGGGTTTACTGAGAGCCATTTATAATGACTTGAAATGACTCAAAAGATTAAAAAAAAGATTTCAGCGCATTTGGCTTTTATTTGCTTTGTAAGAACTGCAAAGTGGAAAAGCGCAGCTGGTGGATGACAATAAATAAAGAGGTTGTTCTTATCGTTTTATCTCTATGAGCATATTAAGAATACATATCTGAATTATAAGTTTTATGATTTATATATATATATATCAGTAGAAGTGTGTATTTTCTCTCAATATCTGTTAAGGAAGACCAAGTTTTCAGGTGAGCACTTCACAATTCAAAAGGTAAATTATATTTTAAACCAATAAATTGAAAGCAACCAATTAGTGAAGTACTTTTGTTTGTACCTTTGGGTTTGTTATCAACAGCCTCAAGTGCTAATCCATACTAACCCATGGCAGGTTTATTTTAGCAGTTTCTAAATAAATACCTGGAATATCTACGTATGAAGCAATATTTTAGCAGGTAGAGCTTAGTAAATCACTGAAAATCACAGTGCAGACAGGAACTGATGTGCATGAAATCAAATATCACTTTTGTATCATCTGAGAGGTGCATTTATTGGATGAAATTAGCTCTTAATTCCCTTTTCATATATTTGCAAAGATGGTACAGCTTCTTTGGGCCAAGTTCAACACAAGATTTGTAAGAAATCACAGGAATTTACAGAATATTTCTGGTGTTTTGGTTATGTAAACAATTAGTTTCTTTTTATTTCTCTGCAAGGCTGACCTGGGTCAGAACTGCAGTGTCCTTTTGAGAAGCCCCTCTCAGAAACATGAATCTCTGCAAGAGAAGGAACCAGGGCACTGAAACAGAGGGTTTAGGAGTTTGCTTTTCTTACAGCGGTTTCCTGTTTCAAAGAGGTGGAATATTCCAGGGATGAGGGAACATGCATCAAAAAGAAGAGACTAGGCATCAAAAGGGAGGAAACATGCAAACACACACAAAAAAAACAACCCCAAAAAACCCAATAGATTTAGATATGTAAGAAGAAAGATTGCTATGGCTTTGTGGGGTCTTTGTAAAGCACTCAGAGGAACCCACCTCGACCATGGTTAATCTCTAGATAAAGTGAGGAGCACCAGGCTTCCTCAAAAACAATGGATGCTAATCCTAGTGCTCCTCAACAACACAATCAGAAATTCAAAGCCTTGCCATGGAATTCTGCAGGTCCTGTCAACATAAAAACTGTAAAAATTCAGGTGTTTAACTCAGACAAAACCGACCTGTAGCCACAGCTTGTATAAAATAGGGAAGGCAGAGCATTTAAATTTAAGTAACATCATCACCTGCTGCTCCCTCTTTGTGCTGGCTCCACCTGTGTGTTGTGACACCCCAGCTGTGACACCGTCCCTCTGACATCACTCCAAGCTCCTCAAGGATCAGGCTGGAGTGCAAGAAAAGCCTGGCATCCACTGCTGCTGTGGCATTCTTGTTAAGCAGGTACCAAAGGAGCTCCTTTATCCCCAGGGCAGCAGGTTTGTGTCGTGTCACTTGTGAGAGAGGTCAGCACACCTTGGCTGCCAGGGGCTGAGGGAGAAATGACACCCAGAAATTAAACTGGTGTCTGACACTTCCTCTGGGCCTCTTCAACTTCCTCAGAGGCTCAGCCCTGGGGAAAGCTGTTCCCAGGCTGTGCAGTTCTCTCCTCTCTGCTGCCTCTCAGGGGGCTGGTGTTTGGATCCATGGAATGCAGAGTCTGCAGTCACTGTTGGAAGCTTGCTGGGCATCCACCCTGAGCCAATTGTATTTAGGTCTTCTTATCACAGAGCAGATTGTTCCCTTTGGCCTTGTGCAGGCAAGAACTAATTTTTTTTTTGTACTTTCTCATCCTGACACTTATTAAAACCTAAAAAATATAGAAATTACCTTTTAGTGACAGCAGTTCCCTGATGCAGGGAGTACACGAGGAAAGGCTGGGAGAACTGGGATTGTTCAGCCTGGTGAAGAAAAGGCTTTGACCCAATTTTGGGATTCCACTGCCTGAAGGAGCTGGAAGAGAGATGGAGAGACACAATTTACATGGGATGGAGTGACAGCAGAAGGGGAAATGGACACAAACTGACAGAGCAAAGAGATAGATGGGATATAGAGAAAAAATTCCTAAAGGTGGGGAGGCCCTGGCACAGGGTGCCCAGAGAAGCTGTGGCTGCCCCTGGATCCCTGGAAGTGTCCAAGGCCAGGCTGGATGGGGCTTGGAGCAACCTGAGACAGTGGAAGGTGTCTCTGCCCATGGCAGGGGGTGGCACTGGATGGGCTTTAAGGTCCTTCCACCCCAAAACCTTCTGGGGTTCTGGAATTCCATGACTCAGCTCTTTTGTTTTTCATTCTCCCAGACTAATAGAATTTTCCCCTCTTTGTTCTCCAAATATGAATCAGTGGCTCCTGCATGAGAAAGTGTTGCTTACTGAAAAAAAAATAAAGCAAAACTGCAGCAGGGAGGTGCTACGACTGTCACAGGAAATTTTCAGGAAAGGATAACATTTCAGTCTTCCCGAACTGCCATCCTGGTAAAATCCATTAGTGCCATTCTATTTCCTTGGCCACTGGCAGCTGAATGCCCTTTTTTGAAAAGACTTGAACTTCAGTTCTGAAATAATTGAAAATTCTGCTATGAATAAATAAGGACTTTCTGTATATTTTGGGGATTCTCTGTGGTTCTTGTCCCCTCTTGAACATCCAAACAGGAGAGCATCCATATGGAATACAGTTAAAAGCAAACTCTATTATGACAGCCTTAAACTGCCTGGACTTCTCCTGTTGCCCCTTTGAAACAATATAGAAATTTCACTTCATATTTTCATGGGCAAGACTCTTTGCTGGAGAATGACTGAAATCAGTGCCAGTTAGAAGGGAGAAGGAATGCAAAGCAAACCAAATTTAAAGCTGGACATGACAGAGTGGAAGAAATTCAGGAATTCTCATGAATGTGCAAAGTCTTCTGCAAAGTTATCCAGCTCATGGGAAACATTACAGATGTGAGGTGCTGAGATATTTAATAGCCTGGTTTATAATAGTTAATATGGGGAAATCTGCACTGCTGCAGCCTCAAATATAATGGGAGAGAATTTTTTTTTATCGAGAAAGCTGTCATTTGGAATGAGATATGCATCTCATGTCATGACTCAGAGAGAAAAAAAGGAGGAAAAATGTGAATAAATACATCTCACACCTTTCATGGGCACTAAAAGCTCATTCAAAAATAGTTTTGAAAAATTCATTTGGAGAAAAGATTAAAGATCAATTCAAGCACTTGCACAGAGATGAAGACACTTCACACTGGAACAATATTGCCTTACACAGGCAGACACTCAGCGAGGAAATGAAATACATTGGGATCAACAGAGCTCCAACAAGCTGACAGAACCACAAAATGATGTTGTTAAAATGACAGCTAAAATGGGAACTGGTATTTCACCCGTTACAATCACTCTCATCTTCCACTCTTATTAGAACCTTCATTAGAAGCATGAAACATTAGCATTTTAATACCTATTTGAAAGACAACTTTTCATTTGCTTTCCTTTGGACTTTTTTTTTTTTTAATTATGAGATAATGACTGACTAGTCTAAATATTTTGTTAGGCATATCTTCTGCTAAGTACTTAATTTTCTCTGCTTTCATTCCCTTTGTTGTCTATCTCATGCATGTCCAGGGAGGGGAACAGAGCTGGGGAAGGGACTGGAGCACCAGGAGAGGCTGAGGGAGCTGGGAAAGGGGCTCAGCCTGGAGAAAAGGAGGTTCAGGGGGGACCTTGTGGCTCTGCACAGCTCCCTGACAGGAGGGGACAGCCAGGGGGGTCGGGCTCTGCTCCCAGGGAACAGGGACAGGAGGAGAGGGAACGGCCTCAGGCTGGGCCAGGGGAGGCTCAGCTTGGACAGCAGCAGGAATTTCTCCATGGAAAGGGTGGTCAGGCCTTAGAAGGGGCTGCCCAGGGAGATATTGGAGTGCCCATCCCTGGAGGTGTCCCAGGAAGGGCTGGAGGTGGCACTCAGTGCTCTGGGCTTGGGTGACAGGGTGGGGATCAGGCACAGCTTGGACTTGATGGTCCTGGACACCTTTCCCAACCTCAACAGCCTTGTGATTCTGTGAGTGGTTGGGTCACACTGCCTGGTTCCTCAGGAGCATCCTTAGCACTTTATCCTAAGTGGTTTTATACTCTACTACCAATAACACACAGGGACTTTACTCCACATCTGTATGTTTGAGACCATACATATATTGAGTAAAACATAAGAGAAACCTGCCTTGTGAAATAGGAATAAAAGCCACTGCACTGTCAGAAAATAAACTGTCCATGACATGGCAGTAGCTAAAGCAGACATGGACTCAAATTAAATTAAATTAAATTAAGTCTGTCAATGTTTCCATGAAGGATGAGCCAGCTTCAAAGCAAAAAGGGTCATTTTTATTTTCCTAATTGCAAATAGAAGAACAGTTTCCTGTGAAAATTAGAGTCTTGTGGAAAGTGAATTTTGAGTTGAAATGTTGCTTGGTTCCCAGGACTTGGAGTCAGGCTATCTGACTAATGGTAAATCTCATTAAACACAAGGAAAAAACAACAGACAGCAACCAGGGAGAACTTAAAGCACCTGCTGGGACAACTGAGGAGCTGCACTGTGCTCCTGACGTGAGATGAAGTCAAGGAAATAAACTTTGTCCCCAGAAAGGCATGAAAAATAAAGGGAATTACAGCCTACAGGGGGATAGAACTTATGGGGTGCCACGGAAGGGCATTTGGAGACACCATAAAATTTCTTATGGCTTGTTTTAAGAGCAGTGTGGAGATGTGTGAGACTACATAAGGGATGCTTGGGGAAGCACCAAAGCCAGGGGAAACAAAATGGATTGGAGATAACAAAATGGATTGGAGAGGGTAAATAGGGGAAAATACAGGGAAAGGGGCATAAGAGGTTAAGTTTTGTGTAAGCAGGCACCACTTGGCTGAGCCATGTGCCCCATCACTGCCCTGGGTCCTTTGGCCACATTATACCCTATTTCCAACTGCCTTCCCATTGCTGGGCTTCTCATCCCAGACCTCTGTGCCCAACCAACAGCAAGCCCCAGGTGGGATGAGGTGACAGTGAGGACGTGTCAGGGTGTACACAGGAGATGTGACTGCACAAACAAAGGCTCCTCAGCTCTGGGTGGCAGCAGGGACAGACTAGGGCTTGGGGACACAGATGGGTGTCCGAGGCCCCTGGACAGACCTGGCTGTGTCCCTGGGACTCCGTGGAGCACACACTTGGTCTTGATGGAGCCTGGAGCATCCACTGCTCTGCCTGATTCACCAAGCCCACAGAGGCTGCCAGGTTAATTAAACACAATATTCCCTTCATAAATCCCTACTGACTGCTGGGTTTGTCTTTCTTGTGCTTGGAAATCGTTCCAGGATTATTCACTGTCACCTTCCCAGGGTTTGATGTTGGGCAAACCAGCCCATGCTTACCCAAATCCTCCTACTTGTCCTTCATGAAGGTGATGTTTGCTTTTTCCAGCCATCCTTTCCCAATTGCCACGAGCTTCCAGAGATTCTATGCTTATTAAACAAAAAATCCCAGACTAGTTTAGGCTGGGAGAGATCTCAAAGCCCATCCAGTGCTATGCCCTTCCACGGGCAGGAACACTTTCCACTATCCCAGGTTGTTCCAAGCCACATCCAAACCAGCCCTGGGCTTTTTCAAACACAGACAACTGATAACAGCACCAAGAAAGAACTGCACAAACAGAAATCTCTTTCCTTTTTAAAGCCTAGGAACTTATATCCTTCCTAAAGCTCTTCACATCTAACACACTCACTAATTTAGGGGGAGCATCATTAATTTCTTATCCAGCAGAGAAGGGTTAGACATGAAATTCCTTCACTTAAGGATGCAGACTCTCTTCCTCTTTGTGTCTTTCAGGCTTTTCAAACACTGATGTCTTCACAATAATTTCATTATTCTCTTCTATTGTGAGTAATGAACCCAGGTAAGGAGTAAGGACTTAGTTCAATTACTTGAGGTGGCAGAGGATGAAGTTGACATAACAAAATCTTAACGGGAAGGAAGAGAAATCTCATAAACACCTTTGATGGATCTTTGTGTCGCAGATGCAGAAGGACTGGTGTGACAAGAACACCTTGAGAAATGGAAGCAATAAATAAACAGATTTGGGGCCAACCTTTCTAAAATAATCAAATGCATGAAACACCTCAGCATCATTGATAAATATTTAAAAAGCAGCCTGTACTGTGATGAGAAGGGGAGGCACTGGTGTGTGCACCAGATTCCCAGCTGTGGGAAGAAGCCGTCAGTCACAATTAATAATTGCACAGTCCCTCTTACAAAAGGTCATCTCAATGTGTAATTGTCTTTGAAAAGGGGATTTGTTACATATTTCCTCTTTTAAAATGGTCTGATCTCATTCTCAAGATCAACAGTGCTGTACAAGCGCAGTGCTGCAGGTGACACCTCTGAAGGACAGGATGACATCCAGAGGGACCTGGAAAAGCTCCAGAAGTGGCCCATGGGAATCCCAGGAGGTTTAACAGGACCTGGTCAGGGCAACCCCCAGGATCAATCCAGGCTGGGGAGGAGCAGAGGGAGCAGCTCTGGGAGAAGCACTTGGGGCTGCTGTGGGTGAGAGCTGGACCTGCCCCACCCCAGAACCCCTCGTGCCCTGGGCTGAGCCCCCAGCGTGGGCAGCAGGGAAGGGGGGATTCTGCCCCTCTGCCCCTGTGCTCAGGTGAGACCCCACCTGCAGAGCTGCCCCAGCCCTGGGCCCAGCACAGGGGGGACCTGGAGCTGCTGCAGAGAGCCCAGAGGAGGCTCCAGGATGAGCAGAGGGATGGAGCAGCTCTGCTGGGAGGAAAGGCTGGGAGGGTAGGGATTGTTCACCTGGAGAGGAGAAGCTTTGGGGTGACCTCACTGTGGCCTTGCAGGGCCTGAAGGGGCCAACAGAAACATGGAGAGAGACAATTTCCAAGGGATAGAGGAACAGGACAAGGGGGAATGTCTTCCCGCTACCAGAGAGTGGGTTTAGATGGGATATTGGGAAGAAATCCTTTCTGTGAGGGTGGTGAGGCCCTGGCACAGGGTGTCTGAAGAAGCTGGGGCTGCCCCTGGATCCAAGGCCAGGTTGGATGGGGCTTGGAGCAACCTGGGATAGTGGAAAGTGGCTCTGCCCATGGCAGGGGGTGGAATGAGATGAGTTTTAATGCTCCTTTCCCCTCCAAGCCTTTCCATGATCCACGATGCACATTAATATCCATAAACACCCAGACACTCTGCCTGAGGCAGTTCCTGTCTCTCTCTGTGTCTCTGCTGCTGTGAATTGCTGTAACAGTTTGTTCTCCCTTGCACCATTATTTGCAGTGTAAATTCTGCTGATGGCTTTCTGTTACCAATATGCAAAGCAAAATCTGCACCATATTTCCTGATAAATGAGGAACAGCTGCTGGAGGTGGCTGAGAGAGCAGAAAGACATTCAGTGAGGTACCCAAGGATCCCAGAAATGTCTCAGGCACTTGAGGCACAGACTATTTCAGACGGACAGGAAATAACTTATCCTTACATCTCCTAATGTTGCCTCCAAGTGGGAGCACAGCTATGGATTCTGCTCCTAGACCCATGCAGGTGTTCAGTTATCCCCATAATCTTTCTCTAGGAGCCCTGACTGATTGAGCAGGGCATGGTTGCAGGAGCATGGAGCAGTTATTTCACCCAGCTCCTGAGCCAGCTGTACTTCCCACGCTGCTGTGGCAGCTGGCTCCAGGCTGGGAAGCATCACTAACACCACAATGATGTGATTCTTCCTCTCCATCGGTGCCTGCTGCTAGATGCTTTCTAATCCCTGCCCTGCTCCAGCCTCTCTTTGTCACTGGCCCTACAATTACCAGAGTTATTCATACCATTATGCTCTGGTTGCAGGAGATAAGGTTAGACTGCTGCACAGAGATATCCCACATTGTGGGCTGGTGCAGGATGTTCTAATGCAAAGGGAAAATAAAAACCTACATAGAATTAAAAATAAAAAAAAAAAAAAACCTTCAAACCAGTCAGCCTGACTGTGGAAACACTGTAAAACACCACCAGGCTCTCACCAGTTTGTACCTACACTGATTAAACAAGCACTTTATGTACAATCATTTTACCTACTCAATTGCTTAATGGTATAGTTCTCTCATGTTCCTCCCACTCTCAACAGGGGCAACTTAGAATCTATATGGTAATTAAATGCACTCCATTTTAATTAGCCTTTTCTTAAAATATATAAATATGGCTCTGCTAATCAGGTGATTTCATTAATCCTTTTCTTTTTTTTTT
>VWYO01023303.1:20678-39719 GCA_013400275.1 Rhadina sibilatrix
TTTTTTGTCAGAATTCTTCCACAAATATCAGCGGTTCTTTCTTGCTGTAATATCCCCACTTCAGATGATAGGACATGATCTCTGGAACAAAAAGAATTAGTCATAATTATGATCCTGATTTAGAGACAGAGCGATATTTTTCAATTCATGTTACTGCATTTGACAGCTTCCAGTTTCCCTGTTCCTCAGCAATAACAAAGCCATTGGCAGAGGTGTTTTTAAAAAAAAAAAACAAAAAAAAAAACCCACCCCAAAAGTGGCAAAGGGAGCTGTAATCAAGGTAAATCCTTATTTTCAGCTTGGGAATCTTTCCTAAGGACAACCTGTCAGCTTCTTAAGATGTGGAGCCAGGTGTAAAAGGGCACAGACCAGCCCTCTGGGAAAGAGCTTCAATTAGACACCACCACGGACTGAGGCAGGATGGAGGGGCTGTGGAACATTTTCCGAATGGTAATGGGACAGAGAGGGTCAGAGAGAAGGAGGGTCTGGGAGGGAATGGGTATTAAACACTGGCACGCAGCAAGGGGAAATGTTAACGAGTCAGAACTTGCTCCTGATAAGACATCAGAACTCTCTTTTTCTCCTGGCAGAGGAGAAAGCTCCCTCCTGAGGTCCCCAAGCGTGATGAGATGAGAAGTGTGCTGGGGAACACGAAAGGCTGGGGGAACACTAAGGATCATTTTGATAGAGCAAGCTCTTCTTCAGGGTTGCCTTGCCAACTCAGAGTTTAGATGTTTCAAATATGCTTTCTGAGGTGCCATTAGTCACCTGTTTCAACAGCTCAGAGTAGGAGGGAGAAGTCTCTGAATTGCTGTGTTCAGAGTTATTATGGGAGAAAACAATCCCTGCCTTGCAGATTCCAGTGCCACTCCAGTCAGCAGCTCTGCACTGGAAAAACTCCTTCCTTTTGTTCCCCTGGCAGCTGCCCTTGATTCCACACCACGCTTCCAGAGACAAAAGAACAAATGCCATCCCCAAAAACAGCAGAAGCTGGCACGAGGAATGAGGTTCTCTTGACAGTGCAACTTGAGGGTGTGAGTAAAGAGCAGCAGTTTTGTCACTGCAGCTACTGGCACTCCTTTGTTACACTTCCTGGGAAAGGAGGTTCATATCCCAAATAATCAAAATGAATGAGAGCACCATTCAGCTCAGCTCTGTTACAGTGTAAATGGGCAGCAGGTTCCTCACCCCTCCTTGGCTGGGGAACATGGGCAGCAGGAAGGACAGGGGGAGAAAATGAAGAATAATTTAACCATATGGCTCTTTAGTTTGTGATCTATCTCAGTGACAGGATGTCAGGCACTTTATGTTGCACCTGGGGCAGAGACACCACCCAAAAAATGGTGGTTTAGAGCAAACAAGGTTGGAATAAATACCAGAGACTGACAAAATCTCTTTGTTGCTTTGCATTCTAGAGTTCCCCTCTCTCTTCCAACTTCTGGCATTTTCCTGAGTGTGAAAGTGCAGATCACTTTCACATTTAATAATGTTAAAGGTTTAGTCATTAAACTGCTTTTGAAATTGTTTAGTCCTAGTGCAGAATACAAACACCTGATGATCAGAGGTTTGTTAGCTATTTGTGTTAAACATTGAAAATTTAAACTGGAATATTAGAAATGGGAGACTTTATCAAAATTTTAAATGTCCAGAACAGATTCGTTAAAGCATTTACCTTTCCACAAAATCATTAAAGTTGGAAAGATCACTGGCATTGTCAAGTCCAAACTTTTACCAATATCCTCACATTGTTAAGTGCCACATAAACTTGGTTTTTGAATATTTGATGTATTTAAATCCCATTGGCTCTGAATTCTGAGCTAGGACAGTTTACAGCGATGTATCCTTATGAGGTGCATACTCTTTCTGGTGGTTATTGCAGAAGAAAATCCACGTTTAGTCAGACAGCTGAGCCAGAATAATGAGGACTCCCAACAGGAAAAACACATCCTCCGCTTCCCTTCCTTTCTCCCTTCTCTCCACCTGCCCATGACTCTTATTTAAGTTTGTTTGTATGCAGAGATTGTTTTTCATCCCATATAAGTGATTCTGTGTAAGCCAGCATTGAGAGAAAAGAGGACTTGAGAAAACTCAGGGGTGTCAAATCCACACCAAAAAAAGTTCTTTGTGGATACGGTAATACATTGCTCTTCCTTTAAAAGTTTTGTTTCAATTTCAATGACACCTCAGTGATCCTTTCACTTGCTATTTTACCTTAATTTACCCCCTGAGGTCTATAATTTCATGGGGTGATATTCTATTAAAAATGTTAACAAGATTCCAAACACCAAAAAAGGCACCATGCAGAGTAGGAAAGGCAAAGTCAAATTTATCGGGGAGAATTAGAGCAGCCATTATAGAATAAAAATTGCATTTTATAGTAAATATTTCCCTCACTGTGTAAAGAATGTACTTAAAACAAGGATACACCAGAACAAGACTAATGATAAATGCACTCCTAAATGCATCCTATAGCAACCTTTTACCTATAAACTGGGAAATTTTTGATGGAGAGCTGGAAATGTGTTTTCAGGTTATTACAAAAGGCCGTTGAGAAATGTTACTGCTACCTTAGACCTTCAATGTATATGAAATCCTAAAAAATAATGTGGGTTCTTTGCTCCATGAATGAGATGATGCTCAAATTCTTCAAATACGCCCTTAATTTCAGTGTGAACTGAGCTGAACTGGTTTGGACTTGGGAGAATTGTGTTCAAAAGCTTAAAACCAGGCCTTACTCGTGTGGAGTTTGGTCCAGTGGCTTCTTTGTGCTCTAATAAGACTGAAACTTTTACTGCTGCACATTCAGTGGCACTTCCAGAAATTCGACTTTTATCTCCACATTATGATTTCTTCTGTTGTTCAGCCCATGTGTTACCTCGAAAATACTCTGTCCCCTCCCAGAGATCAACAGCAGAATCATTTTACTTCTTCAGGAAATAAGTGAGCCCTTAAAAAGAAGAAATAAAGCCCATCCTTCTCTGTGTGTGTAACTTTCCTTGTTAAAAGCACAGTTTGTTTAAAATCTTTAATTACTTTACCTCTTGTGTATGCACAGTACACAAGGAGATGTAGCCATCCAGATAATAGGGCCATAAAAGATGAAAGTCACAAAATAAAATGTGTGGTTTTGTTTTCCATCTTCCCTCTTCAAAAGAAATAATCTCAGGCAATACAGAGAGAAGATAAACACAGAATGCTGTTAAAAGTGAAATGAGAGATAAAGAAAATATTTACTTCCTGAGGTATTCCCACCTGATATAAAGGATAAAAAAATTGGACTATAAGTTGATATTGATGGAAATATTTCCCTGATTTATTTTGCCATTCCCCAGCCTTAGTGTGTGTGCAGAATGTGGTGTCCATTAAAATAATCACATTTTCTGGTCTTCCAGACAGTGCTAACTAATCTCTCCTTGAACTGTGGAAACAATAAGATTTGCTGGATGTCATAAAATAAGTATTTTGGTTTATCTTTCTCTTCTTTATGATGTTGTCATCATAAAAACCTTGCTGCTGTATGTTTCTGAAATATATTTGATGTTTTATAGGTATCGAATTTGGTGGAATTAGCAGTGAATATATTTGGGAAATCATCTCACACTCCCCAAAATGCAGTTCTGCTGGGGGAAAATGTGCCATCCACTATGATAACTGGATAGTTAAAGAGGATAAAGATGGGAAGAATAAACACCCAGGAAAGTCAGGGCTAGGAAGAACCTGTTGGAACTGAATTACTAAAAGAAGTAAAAGTGGAAATATTGTCTACATCTCCCGTGTTCATAACATCTTTGATTTTTGGGTGGCTCTTGTTGGTAACTCCCCTAGTTAAAAACTGAGAGCTAAATCATTCCAGAATTTTAAGAGATGCACATCAGGTGGAAAGTGAATCTGTCCTTGAACCATGGTGCAAACTCTCCAACAGGTCACGTTAGAAATATTCCAAAATTTGTGACAAACCTGGAAGTTGACCTAAACATGCATCATAATGTGCTTTTCTTTGTGAAGAAAAAAAAAGTTTAAGATTCTTTACTAAACTTGACCAAAGCAAATATTGTGGATTACAAAGGACATTACTGTCTATGGGCACAGCTCTGTATCAGGAAAGGCTGGGAGAATTGGGATTGTTCACCTGGAGGAGTCTCTGGGGTAACCTCATCATGGCCTTCCAGGACCTGAAGGAGATGACAGGAAATGTGGAGAGGGCAGGGTTAAATGGGATACTGGGAAGGAATTCCTCACTGGGAGGGTGAGGAGGCCCTGGCACAGGGTGCCCAGAGCAGCTGTGGCTGCCCCTGGATCCCTGGAAGTGTCCAAGGCCAGGCTGGATGGGGCTTGGAGCACCCTGGGCTAGTGGAAGGTGTCACTGCCCATGGCAGGGGTGGGGCTCTATCCTTGTTTTCAGCATTTTTATTTTCTCCATACCCTCTCTATGTCTGCAAACACAAAATGCCTTCTCTAAACCATGAGAAATGTAAATATGGTGGGGTTTTGGTTTAGTTTTTTTTCACCTAAAACATTTAAATTTGACATTTAACTGACAACATTTAAACTGTTGTCTCCTCCAATGGGAAAAGCTCAAAGCAATTTGAGAAGGGCTGAGTTTCTGGAACATCCCTGGTCACCCTTGACCCATGGAGGAGGTGGGAAGCATTTGTACAACTAAGGATGGAAATTCAGTGTGACCTGAGACCTCCTTCTTCCTGTCCCTTGAAAGAAGACCAAAAACTCTTCTGCTCACACTAACCTTGCAAGAGTGCAAAAAGCAGCCCCCCTCCCCATTTATTTAAAGCTTGTCTCCCATTACCCTGCCAAAACCCAGTTCAAGGCTGCTCATTTATGCAAGCACAGAGACCTTTCCCCACAATGTGCTAATTCTCAACAACCTATTAAGCTGCACCACAGGCTCCGCCGTGTGCTTAGACACAAATTGCTGAGAGAAAATGTTTGAGTGCTTTTCATTTCCCTGTGTTCAGCCACAATGTGTTTACAATTGGGTGGGTTTCGTGGTAGATGTAAATAAGTTTCTCCCTGGTATACAAGTAAGCACTTTGTGCTAGATTTCCTTGCTGATTGAGAGGAAATGGATAGCAGCATTACAGTGCTGTAAATCACAATTTGTGCCTGGCTCCTCGGATCATCAATTTGGAAATATATCAGAACATATTGTTACAGAATAAACAGCACGACTCAGTCAGAGCTTTCTGGCTCCTCCGAGTGCTGGAAGCACTGCAAAGTACTCCTGGATTCAGGCAGGTGCCTCCCTTCAGAGCAGCTAATAAACCCAGGCTCTCTCTCCCTGTCTCTGGGATTAGGCTAAATCCAATTGCATCCTTCAAAACAAATACAGCTGCTGGTTAAACATCCCTTCTGATCTAGGAAGAAAGTAAGAGTCAGGTTATTCATGTCTTCTCAAATCCAGTTAAAACACAGGTGCCTGCAGGGTCTCTAATCTTATAACCTGACACATACAGAAAGTGCCCGTCAGAGCCTCAAACCAATTCCTGACACATGATGGGAGCCCTTCCCCTCACCTTTTAAATGGAATCAGTGCTGAGGGAAGTTCTTCTCCAGGTCATTTTAATCACTCAACCAAGAGCACCGAAAACCATAATCCAATTGATCTGCCTTTGTCGTTCCCCAATATTTGCGTTACTGACCTTCTTCTCAGCTTAAGTTAAATCAAGATCATCCCTGGTCAATCTTGTTGACCTACACTCCTCTGCTAATCACATTTAATGAAAATTGCAAGCATATCAAAATCATTTATAGGATGCAGGGGAAAAGAAGAGCCCTTCTCACCAAGGACAAAACACAACAAATCCAGGAGGCATTGGCTATCCTGACTATAAAACCAACAAACTTTTAAAGCTTATTTTATCTCTGCAGGTCACATAATGAATGATCACAACTGGAAGCATGTCTGGTTCAGAGAAAGAGGTGGCCCAGCTCCTTATATGCATAATAAGTAATACATAATGTATAGGAAATACTGAGATAATATTTGTTTCTAGCAGAATTTTATGCATTGTTTCTCAGAAGTGTATATCTCTAGTGAACAGTCAGATATTCTTCTCTGTAAACCAAACGGGTTCCTATGAAGAGAGAGAAATCAAGGAGCCAAAAAACAGTCGTCCATCATATTTTAATTTCTCTTCTAGCTAACTAACTATCTATGTAGCTGGTGAACAAGTCAATCTGCTTCAAAACCAGCTTTCTACTTTCATTTGAGATCTTTCCTGCAGCAGCTCATGTTCCTATGATATTTCCAGGACAGTCCAGGACATTTCTTGTGGGAAATCAAGGCACAGAAAATTCTCAAAATTTTGTGCATCTAGTCCCAAATATAAAAAAGAATACGAGGTTCGACCTGGGACTTTAGAAAAGGCTTCTAAATTTAGAGACCATGAGCAAGAATGTGGGTTTGTAGAAACATATTAAGCTAGGTAGTGGAAAGTTTTAAGGTTTTAAAGTTTGGATATAGAAGTAGTTACAGAAATAGTAAAAAAGTTTTAAGGTGTAGGGAGTGGTTTGCGTGTCACTATATGATTGGATTAAAAAGTCCACATTGCAGCAGGATGTGTGGCACAGTTTAGCCATTGGGGTGAAAGTTAAAACAGTATGGATGGCAGTAGATTATTGGCTAATAAACCTTTAAAACCCCTTGTAGCCTGTGGCCTTGTGACCACTGACGACCACTGGCCACAAACTCCTGGTGTATGCGGTGAAGACATTCTCACTCCTTGAGACTGAGGCGATAAATCATGTTTTAAGACATCCCCCAGTGGTCCCATCTCTCTTAATATCCAAAAAAAAATTCTAAAATGTTTCTTCTTACCACTAAGATAAAAGCGGGAGCTGCTTCACTGGAGCTGTTCCAAGCAAGGAAGGAAGAACAGGTCGAAGCTGAGAACTCAAGTGTGCCTGTGGCTCAGCAACCAACCCCTGCGGCAAATTCAAAAACCTGAGAGAAATCATGGAAAGCAGCCACAGCCCTGGAGTTCAGGAAAGCTTTTTGGCAGGACCCAGAGGGAGACTGGATGCCTCTACAGAGGTGAGGGAGAAGGGAAAGGCTGAGTGGCCGATGGTACAAACGTGGTGGTGCATTCCCCCTGCCCTGCCCAGGCTGCTCTGGGTCGGAGAAATGCTCAGCACTGACAGCAGCCCCTGGGCTCAGCTCCTCCCCAGCTCATCAGAAACACTCTCTGCTCCCAGCAGCTGCTGCTGTCCAACCAGCTCCTGTTTGCCTCAGGAACAGCCTTGGAAAATGGTTTTCTTGCTGCAATGGCAGAACATTCCTGTTCTCACACTTCCAGAGAAAGCACCGCCACACAGTGCGGCCGGCATCAAACATTGTTATGATTGTTATGACCAAAGGCCCTCTCTGGGGGCCCCATAAACCCATAAAGGGCTCCAAAATGGGCCCTTGGGGCTCTCCTGGGCTCAGCAGCTGTGAGCAGAGCCTCCCTGTGAGGGGGACACCTGGCAGAGCAGCCAACTCCCAGTTTCTGTTCTGGGAGCATCCCCGGCTGCCACAAGTCCTGGGCTGACACCCTCACCCCTCAGGGCCCGACCCTTGGCCTGGCAGGGGCTGTAGAGGCACCCCAAGGGAGCATTTCACTGACCCCGAGGGGAATCCCTCAGAGAGGCCCTGCCTGCACTGACTCTTTGTGCCTGTCTGCATGCACCTCTTCCTGTGCTGCACCAAATCTGGGAGAAACGCTGCTTGCTTAGATGCTTAAGTGGATATCTAAGTAATTTAGGGTCGTAAGGAAGGTTAAGTTATAGATTTACTTAAATGCTGCTAAGTGCCCTTCTTTTGCTAGGTTGCTAAGTTTAATGTAAGTTATAAGCTTACTTCGGTGCTGCTGAGTGTTGTTCTTTGCTAAGTTGCTAAGTGTAACTTCAGAGTTATAACTTTGGTTCAATGCTGTTAAGCGTTATTCCTCTGTTAAGTTGTTGAGGTTAAGCTGTAAATTGTTTGGGGTATAATCTAAGTTAAGCAGAAGTTAAGTGTTGCTTCTTTGTTAAATTGTAAGCTTTAAGACATACGTTCAGTTAAAGCACTGTTAAGTTTGAATGCTGTTGAGCTTTTGGGCTTTGTTCCTTTTATGCTTGCCCTCACTGTTTTCACACACACACACACACACACGGATAGTTCTCCGTTCATTTCTCTTTTGATTGCCTGGATTTTATTTAGTTTGGTTGTCGCTTGCTTTTCCTTGTTGCACCTTAATTGTCCTGTAAGCAGTAGAATGAATCTTGCCGACAAACTCTGCCATGCTTTCTCATAATATTAAATCTGGCTATTGCTGATACTCTTACTAATGATTTTTTAAGCAATCTCAGATACTCGCTGCTAACAGCAGAACTGCTCTCCACCATCTCCATCACTTCTGAGGTGCCAGGAGATGCAGGAAACTGACAGGAGGAAGTCACATCCCACACATCTGCTGCAAGGGAGATTGTAGAAAGCACAGATCTGTCAGAGATCTGTCAGCTTCACCTCATTCCCTCGAGCTTCTTCATCTTGTTAAGGATCCAGGCCCTTGCAGAACAGTTTGAGACCAGGAAAATGCATGAAGGGTCTTCCAGGGGAAAACCAGTGCTGCCCTGATCACTTTCCACAGTAAAACAAGGGGCCGTGTGGACAAGGGAAGGACAGTGGGTGCTTTTAGGTTTACCTTTTTTTAAAGTAAGGTCATGGGTAGAGCCTCCCACAAAAGTCTTCTGGCCTAAGTGAAGAGGCATGGGATTGATAAGGGCATGAGGCGGGCAGAAAGGGGGCTGGAAAACTGGTCTCAGGGTGTGGTGGTTGGTGGTAAAAAGCCCACCCAGGGGGTGGTCAGTCCTAGTGGTGACCCCCAGGGACTGGTACTGACATTGTGATGACAGGACAGGGAACGTCCTCAGCAGGTCTGTAGATGTCAGTGTCAGACTGAGATGCAACCTGGTACACTGAAGGGGAGGGCTGTGACCCCAGGAGAAGTGCCCAGAGCCCTGGGCAAACACCTCCAGTTGGTCATAAACTGGAAAATATTGCTCTCCGCAGTGGCCTAATGGGAGGGTGGAGATGAGACAGAGCAGACTCTCTTCTCAGAGCTGTGCTCCAGTGGATAAAGAGGCAACAAGAACAAGCCAAAATATCTAAAATTCTGATTAGATAGAAGGAAAAATGGTTGCCAGTGGAGTGGCCAAAAATTTGCACAGATTTCCCAGGGACACTGTGGAATTTTCATACTTGGAGGCAGCAAATCCTGGCTGGAAAAGGCCCTGAGTGACCTCCTGTAACTGCACCTGTCCTGACTGACGTGGGACTCGGTGACCTTTGGAGGTCCTTCCCAACCTATAATGTTATTCTCTGTCTCCAAGATATGGCAGCATATCCAGTGCTACTGTTTGTCCTGGATGGAGCAGGAAAGCAAGGAGAAGAGGGAAATTTGTTATAAGGCACACGTGTCTGGGTTAGCAGTTCTCTGACATTCCCTTTCAATCATTAGCCACAGGCCATTATTTCTGCTTGTCTGAGTACCCTTGACGTGTATGAGCTAAAAAAAAAAAAAAAAAAAACACCACAAAAACTAGAATAAAGTGCCTAAAATGTTTTGCCAATGAGAAAATTTGATGATAGAATGTCTCCTCAGACTGTCCTTGTCCTGTATTCTCCTTCCTGGGAAGTTTTTAACTTCTCTTACTTTCTGATTTAAAATACCTCTGACTTTGTCCACTGTGCATCCCAATTAGACAGAAGAATAAGCTGTTGTTAAGCTGTATCTTGTCAGACTCTCGCAAGAACAGAAAAAAAAAGAGAAATTCTGCTGCCTCTTCTCCTGTCTTATATGACTCAGAGCTCTTGCATAACAACTAAAGCAAAGTTATGCCTTGATGAGAGAGGTCAGAGCCTTTGGAACAGAGAAGAAAAATTCAATCGAAAAATCTCAGTTCTATAATTGGAACAACAACAGCAACAACAAAAAGCCTTTTCAAAGGAAAGGTAAGTTCATAAATATTTTGTAAACTTTCTGTAAGCTTGATTAGGAACCTGAAAGTGCCTAACTTTATTTAATATCCTGCCAACTTCAATCTGTTTTTTACTCTTCTAAGCAACTGTCTGCACCAGGATGCTGTTCCCTGTCCTTGGAAAACACGTGTTAACCCTATTAGCAGAACAGAAGGGAAAAGCTGAAGTGAAAAGCTCCTCTCCCTTGATCTGCACAAACACCTTGAAAGCTGTTGACATGTTTGGATTAGAGTCTAAGTCTACAGCATGTTGGAGCTACACATCTGGCATTTCTAATGACACTGTTTCAGGAGACTCCATAAACTCCAAATCTTCACCTAATGGGGAGTTGGCAGTGAATTAGTCCCTTTAAATCTGACAGAAATGATCCAAACTTCAAGTTAACAGGCATTTTCTAACTGTTTTACCATGTTCCATCAATGCTTGTGCAACACTCTGTGATGGAACAGGCCTCGATTTCTTTTATGTCAGTTAATTCCTTTAATTACTGACACTGCATCCAGCCTGGGCATCCCAGCACAGGAAGGACCTGGAGCTGCTGGACTGAGTCCAGAGGAAGCACCAGGAGGATCTGAGGGGATGGAGCACGTCTGCTGGGAGGAAAGGCTGGGAGAGTTGGATTTGTTCAGCCTGGAGAAGCCCTGGGGTGACAGAGAGTTTAGTTTAGATGGGATATTGGGAAGGAATTGTTCCCTGTGAGGGTGATGAGGCCCTGGCACAGGGTGCCCAGAGAAGCTGTGGCTGCCCCTGGATCCCTGGAAGTGTCCAAGATCAGGCTGGATGGGGCTTGGAGCAAGTGAAAGGAGTCCCTGCCCATGGCAGGGGGTGGAATGGGATGAGCTTTAAGGTCCCTCCAACACAAACCATTCTGTGATTTTGTGACTCCTCTGTGATTTACTGGTGACTGTAAGTGTTGTAACAATTTGCTTCTACACACAAAACAGCCATTCCCCATCCCAGGGATGGATGGGAAGCTTTCCCCAAAGGCTTTCCCAAAGCTTTTAATCCCTTTTCTAAGCACAGGTTTATCTCTAATGAAGCCCACAGTGGGCTGGGATGGCTCAGAGCATCCTTGCAGAGCTCTGGTATTCCCAGGGTGCAGGTTCTGATCCTGGGCTCACTCAGCCAGAGCCTTCCTGGCCAAGAATCCACAGTCACACGGAAGATGGGCACATCCAGAGAAGCAGAACTTGCACCCAGTAGGAAGCTGAGGATATTTTCAGCCAGTTTTACACTTCCCTGAGGTATTTCCTGAGACTTTTAGAAGTTGACAGCCTTATTCCCAGGATAGAAGCTTTCCTGGGGTGTGGAAGTACATGCTCAGGACACAGCTTTACAGCTGTCTGCTACAATGCCACTAAAAAAAAGGATATTAAAACCATTTTATTTCACTTTTTTTCTCTCGTTTTTAAGGATGGATAAGACAGAGCAGAGGTGAGGCCCTTCCCACATTTCTAGATTTTCCCTTTCTCCTGTCTCCTAATATTTTACTGACACACGCAGTAGCTGTGTAAATATACTTCACCTGAAAGATTGGTGAGGAAAAAACCCATAGTTTTGGGGGAATTTGGGGAGTGATAAACTGAAAACTGGCTTCCTAATGGTTTACACAATACAAACTGTATGGAAGAAATTGTCCAATTTATTTTGAGGCCGAGGATGATTCTGTTGTCCTGATATGGCAATAATAGGTACCTGCAGAAAATAATACAATGATCACACAGCAATGAGACTCCTGAATAAAAATTAATAACAATAATTCCAAAACTGCTAAAGTTCAGGATTGTTTTGGACATCCACAAGAACATGGAAAAGAGGCCATCACCCTGTTTCCATTAGTGTATTCTCAATTGCTTTTGCCTGGTCTTGTATTTCTGTATGCAAGCCCAGGCTTGTTGGATAAGCACAAGCAGAATTAACACACCATGCATGACTTCTTAAAACCATGTAAGCTCTAAATTCCAGGTGACTCATCCCTACCTAACTTGCCCATCAATCATATTTTTTTGCCCTGTGAAGGGCTTTCCTAGCAAGACAAATGCATGAGGAGGTGGATTGGACACACTACTCTTTGAATTATTTTCACATCTGCGCTTAAACAGTCGGCACTTCCATCCTCTGAAAATATCAAAGCGAGGGAAAAAACCCCTTTTCCCCTTAACTTGTCTTCCTTCTGTGCACAGAAAAGTCTCACAGACAAGATGGCTTTTAGAGAGTGGAGCAAACAATTATTATGTCCTTCACTTAAACAATACTGAACCGTCGTTCACCTTACAAGGAGGTACAGAGTGTCACTAAAGAGCAACACTAAAATGCAATGCAATTCTGACGAGAATAATAGTTAAAATAAATGCTAAAGGGATGTGTTTCTTTTTCATATTTCTGTGTCAGTAACTCTGAAATTTCACCACTGTTTAAAAAAAAGAGTATTTTTATATTTTTCAAAGCAGAGGGAGCAAACTGTGGGGCAGTGGAGATTAAAATCAAGACCACAAATCTCACTGGTGCTGGTATTTTGAAGATGGACTGACTTTTAATTTTTCCTTAAATTTGTGTCAAAAACTTTTGTTGCCTAAATCTCTGCATCCTTTTACACCAGGTAAGAATAAACTTTTGGATTTCAAATCTGCTATTTGCTAACAATACCAGCTGCAGATAACCCCACCTGCTCATAATAGACCACGAGTGTATTTTCACCCCATCTCTGCCATGTGGAACCCAACAGGTCTGAATTCCCTTGTAACCAAAGCCATGAGGAGTGTGTGACAAAACACTTTGGGAATTGAAGGGAGATGCCATTCCCAAGAAGATCTCTGAGTGTCTCCAGCACAGAAGTGTTTGCAGGATTGGAAGCCAAAATGTGCAAACACAGCTGAGAGAGCTGGAAGGGATTTCGGAGCTTTTCTGTCTGCAGACAAATCTGAGATGTGCTTGGCACACCTTGTGAGCTCCTCCACCTGTGCTCCAAAATTATCCAACACAATCCTGGGGCGACTGCTCCTTTGCTGGGAGCAAGTGGGAGATGGCCTGGAAATTGCCAAGAAGGCTGAAATATGGGAAGAGGAGAATTTTTATACAAAAACAAGTGGCAGAAGTAAAGATTTTCTTTGGCTTTAAAATAAAATGTTGTTGGAGTACATAAATTGGCAAATACTTGTGCTGCTTTATTGGGACAAATGGTTGTTGTCTACTTTAATATACCCCTAAGTATTCCAATAAGGACACCAATAAGTCTGGAATACCTGCTCTCTCCTTGGATTGATATAAACAGCAAAAATGCACTCCTTTGTTCCTGCACTGGGATTAAATGGCTTTTAAACACTATCTTTGCACGTCTGCGTGGGAGCAAAGCAACAAAAGAAAATTAAAGAAGTCTTCCCACCCCCATCCCTTTCTTTCAGTTAAGCTAAGGATGGAATATTGCATTTTCCCCAGAAATATTCTCCTGAACGTCAAAGAAAGGCTGGTTCTTAAGCAGCCTGTGGATTCTTTCGTAATAGAACCTGAAGTTATTATCCTACTTTTATTGGAGACATCCTGTGTGCACATGAACTCATATTTAGGGATGTAGAAAATGTGCCAACAGAAAGTTATCCATAAAAAAACCTGTGTGTGTAGGAGCCATGCACAGTAGGTACAGATCTTTGACTTACTCAGAATTTGCTTCTTACCTCAGTCTGGTAAAATCACAGAACCATGGAATATCCTGAGCTGGAAGGGACCCATGGGGAGCATGGATTCCAACCCCTGGCCCTTCACAGACACCCCAACAATCCCGCCCTGTGCATCCCTGGGAGCATTGTCCAAACACTCCTGGAGCTCTGGCAGCCCTGGGGCTGTGCCCATTCCCTGGGGAGCCTGGGCAGTGCCCAGCACCCTCTGGGGAAGAACCTTTCCCTGAGATCCAGCATAAACCTCCCTGGCACAGCTGCAGCTGTGAAATGGTGCTGCATTAATGTTTATCCAGATTTCGATGTGACCCTTCACAGATATTTTCCACATTTTAGCCCTATTGTTCTTCTGGATGATGTTAAACACCTAAGAAGTTCCTTCTTCCTGGACTACCATGGCAAATATTTTGTTGGGGTTGTCCTCCCACTCATAAAAGGATAATAAAGTCAATCTACTATGCCTGAGTTTAAATTTGTCACTGGAACACATCTGGCTCAATGCTGCTGTCTGATACATTTGGTTGTGGCTGGACTCCTCTCTGGAGAGATACAAGCTGCTTGGAACCTCCCCAAAGCATGGCATTTTATGGAATAAAAGCTTGGAAACCTGGGGAGTTCTTCAGCCAGGCAGGGACATTAAACATCAGCACGTTTCTCTATCCAACATATGTGTGTGTGTGTGTATATATATATAATACATATATCAACTGCAATACTTTATCACTACTGTCTCGTGAGAACTTTCTAACTAACTTTCACCTTCCTTTTTGCTGACACACAGACCCTGGAGCACCTAATTAACTCCTGAAAGGGAGAGTTTGGCCCCTTTGGAAAACATCATCCCAGCTTCTCTCAGGATTAATAACATCCTCACTGCAAATACCCCAGAGCTTGAACAGGCTCATCCTGAATATTCACATTTTATGAAAGAGGGCTGCTCTGCCGTGCCACTTTGGGCACAGCTGAGATCTTACAGAAACAGGCCCAGGATTTATTTTCCACCGTGTAAACAGGGTGGAATGGCACAATTTTAGTTCCACGTGGAAGCACAGCCATGTGTTCAGTGAAGCTGCCTCGACAATTCCTTGGCTCACTGCCAGAGCCTGGAAACAGAGAAAAACCAGGTACTTGTGTGAATACACATGCCATTAGCTCCCTTTAAAAATCTCTGTATAATAACTTATTTCACATGAATACATTTGCAGTTTTCCCCCTTTTCCTCCGCAGCACTGCGAGTTAGTTGTTTTGTTACAAAACATGTCAGTCCTCACACGAACTCGGCGCTTTACAGATAAAAAAGCAAATAAAGAATCTCACCAAGTCTAATAAAATCTGACAAGCTGTTAAAAGCATAAGAGTTCTGCTAACTCTGCCTTTCCTGTGCTCGTGGAGGCTTTGCCATTAAAGGGTTTTAACAGGACAGAACATTTAAGCTATTCCTGCAATCAGTTGCCCTGTGGTAGGTGATGGCACTCATATCCAATTAGAAGAGCAGCAAGTATATAATTACTGCAAATTCAAGGAAAAAAATATTGATATTTATGTGTAGTGGTTTAAATTATGCCCATGTATTTTACACTGTGCAATATCAATTAAATATATTTACTGGCAAAATGCTGTTAGAAAGCTGGAATGTTTACTTGAGTGACTAAGCACTTGTAGAAATAAAATGTTAAGTTGTGAAAATGCTGTTGTAACAGGGTCAGTAAATCATGTTTGGGCTTTTAATGAATGAGCCATATTCAGTTTCTAGGTTTGGTGCTTTGCTATCACTGGTGTTTTCTGTGGGAGTATCCACCAGAACATTAAAAAAAATTAAAATAAAATAAAAAAAAGAAAACCCCCCTGTACTGCACAGAGAGTAACAGAGTTTAACCTAAGAGGTGAAATTATAAAACAAATTAGATAATTTCACAGATTCACAGCAATAAAGAGAGATTGCAAACATTGAGTCCCAAATGACTGAGGAAGTCACTCAAGGTCAGAATATGGAATCTGAAGGGCACTTCCAGCCCAGTTTCATGATATCTGTCTTTCCTTTCCTTGGGAGAAGAGGGAGACAATGGATATTCCTTTGGGTGGTGTAGTGCATGATTTGCAACCATAGTCTTTGTTAGAGGGATTGATTGCTAGATTCATTTTAAAATAAACACATTTTAGTTGGGCAACTTCAGGATCTGCCTTCAAAAGCTGCTTAAAAATGATCAGGCAAGTACATAAATATTTCTGTTACTAAAGGAGCCTCTTGGCTCCAGCCAGCAGAGAAAATTCCACTTTTCTTTGCTATGGCCCAAACCCACTTTTCTCACAAACCCTGACCATTTGCCTCAGAACTTCTGAAACTGAGCCAAAGAGTAAAAAACTTTTCTTTTTTTTCCCCATAAAGCAGGAGAAATACAGCACAATGACCTTGCAATTTCCACAGCCCCAGCCAGCCTAACCCTTGAAAAATGCAGCAGTGAAGTGAGTAGAACAGCTTGTGGAAAAGCCTGACATTCCCCATAGTTCCAGTTACACTCCCGTGCTCAGAACAGCCATTGCACCAGAAGGCTGGCCCAGATGACAGGAAAATAACAGCAAAAAAACACAATAAACAACCACATTTATTTCACTTTGAACCTAAGAGCTCTTCCAACAGCTGAACCTTGTCTCATTCACAGCACTCTATTTCTACATTATAACTTCCTCATTAGAACAGTAGTTTGCCAGACCTTAAATAAGCACTTTTGCTGAGGATATAAGGATTAATCCTTTTTGCTATTACTTTCAATATTCCTTGTTAAAGAGCCACCCATATATGACATTTATTAATGTGTGTATACTGCATATTAATTCCAATTAAGTTCTACAGTGAATAACTCTAAGACCCTCAAATTAAGTGATTTAATTCCTTTCCTCATCTAATTGCTGAGACTATTATTTAATGTCTCTTGTTTTTTTTCTCTCTATTAATCTGTTTGCTTTATTAAATTGCATTCAGTTGTTCCACTCAGAACTTGTACAGTTGAGAGGCAAAGTGAAGGTTTTATCCAGAGGAGGAAAAGAATTTACATGGAAGGAGAAGGAAAAGCTGGTGGAGGGAACATCCAGATCATGGGGTACCTGTCACAAGTGGTCCTCTCTAAGTGAGGGGAGAGCTGGAAAGGGTCACTGAAGTGAAAGTGGGAATAATGGGAAAGTGTTAATAATGGGAAGGAGATTATTTCATTTCCTGGAATGCACTGGTGTTGGACTCCACTGGGGATGCACAGGAAAAGAAGATGAAGTTCCAGTCCAGCCTGGACCGGAGCTGACACAGATAAACTGCTAAAGCCAAAATGACAAAACTCTCTGCTTAACATTTTAATTTTAAGCACAACTGTGTCACCAGGCTTTTCAGATGCTGTTGTAACTAATGGTTACAAGCCCACACTGCTCTGAAAAACCTTCTCCCTCTCACTGTTCCCTGCCCAGGTCATTCCATTTGTAAATGTTTGCTTGCATTTAGCATGCAGTGGGGTTTTTTATTATTTCATTTTTCCCTTCTTTCCTCCCCTCCTGAAGGAAAGAAGCAGAGCAGGAAGGTTATGTGGGATTAAGGCATGGTTCCTGTCCCTTTCTAAGACTTTCCCATGACAAGGATAGTTGCTACGAATATAAAATCACAATTCTTTTTAAGACACAGTTTAGCTAAGGATGAAATAACTGAATAAATTAAACCTTATTTCACTGTAATACCTATGACTGTAATGCAGTCTGTAATTGCAGTATTTTTTTCTAGGCCTGTTCACAAGGAATATGCACGTTTGAAGTTCACGTTGTTCCTGTTGTGAGTAAAATATTCTTTGCAATAAGGAGGCAAAATAATTGTATCATTTCTGCAAATGAATCCTGTTTTCAGAAATGAGCTGTGCAGCGGCAGAGACACCTGCACTCTTTTCTGCATTCACAGTCTCCCCTCACACTGGTAATTGGATGCAGAGCCATTTCCACACTATTTTTCCCATCAGCTTGGAAAGCACCTTATGTTTTACCCCTGACATCAGTCAGTATGGACATACAGTGTGAAGGGCAGCAGCAATAACATTGATCCCTGCTCTGAATTCCAAAAGAGGTGTGTGCTCTGGGGGTATCTGACTTCCTTAGGAGAATACAGCACTGCTGAGTCAAAATGCTGCATGAAACAGCTCGTTGTCCTTCAATGTCCTGCCAATTACTGTCATTGCAGTGGGGGGGAAAACAAGTCACCAAAAAAAGTCTTGGTTTCAGTTCCTTTCCACGAGTTATAAGCACAGAATGACTATTTGATTGATTTATGTCAGTCTGCCATTTTAATCCACAGGAAGCAGTAGTGTCTGAATGGCAGACAAGCTCTTTGCCAGGGCTGTTTTCTCTGCCATCCCACAAAACTTATCTGTAGACATTTTGAATGTTGTGCCTGCACAAATTCATGTAATCATGGAATGGTTTGCATTGGAATGGACATTAAATCCCACCTTGTTCCAAATCCCTGCCAAATGCAGGGACGCCTTCCACTAGATCAGGGTGCTCAGGGCCTAAATTAATTTTAGGGAGCAGGGAAAGGAAGGAAAACATAAACTCCTTGTTTCCTTGTTTCTTTCCACTTTTNTTTTTTTTTTTTTTTCCTCTGTGGCCAGGGACAGGACCCAGGGAACATTTGAACTGTGCCAGAGGAGGGTTAGGTTGGGTATCAGGGAAAGGTTCTTCCCCAGAGGGTGCTGGGCAGTGCCCAGGCTCCCCAGGGAATGGGCACAGCCCCAGGGCTGCCAGAGCTCCAGGAGCACTTGGACAACGCTCCCAGGGATGCACAGGGTGGGATTGTTGGGGTGTCAGTGCAGGAACAGGGGTTGGACTCTATGATCCCTGCGTGTCCCTTCCAGCTCAGGATATTCCATGATCCCATGGTATTTACCTTTCTGCCTTCAGCACAGCACATAAAATCCTGCGGACACATCTTGTCATCAGGGGTTGCTGTTGAATGCCTTTTTCCTGGCACCAGAAAGCCTCTCTGGGAATCAACGGCTGTGGGCATTTTGGTCCCCTCCACCTGGTCCTGCCCTGATGTCACATCTGTGCTCCCACACAGAGCCAATATCACAGCCCACCCTCTCCAGTGGTGAGGAGGTGCCCCCCTGCCAGAGGGCTCTCCTCTCACCAGCAAGGTCACAGGGATCTTCAAAGTCCAACTCCTGGCCCAGCACAGGGCAACACAACCTTTCTTTTGCAGGCCCAAACTCCTCTCTTGAGCAGCTGTGTGCCACACTGACACTTGCTTTTTCTCCCTGAACTTTGCCCTGTCCACCCTAAAGCACTCAGGTGTGGGGCAGTCCTGCTTTTCAGTGATGTTAAAAA
>VWYO01023303.1:40203-59011 GCA_013400275.1 Rhadina sibilatrix
TTTTTTTCTTTTTTGATGCCAGAGTTTTATTCCAGGTATTTAGTGTTGTTATTCACAAAGGACAGACTGACACTCAAGGAGCAGCCTGGCCAATAAAACAAGGGACCACCAAGTGACAGCATGTATGGGGACACTCTGGGATATAATGGGAGAGTCTGAGAAGTGTCCTCCTTCTTAAGATTTAAAAGAATGGAAAATTATTATTCAGGAACAAAAAAGTATGATCCATCTCCTGAAACGGTCCTTCAAAGAGACAGAAGTAAGAAAATGAAAACCTGATGATCTTTCCCATGATTTTCCAAAAAAAACACTCTTCCCAGGACGTCTGTTCTGATCTAAAGTTACTTTTTAGAAGCACAAGCATTATCCCCACAGACACCTCAAAACCAAACCCACCTGAGAGAAACCATCATTTCCATGTGCATTAAAAAAGCACAGAAAAGAGAAAAATAAGTGCTAAACATTGCCAAAGTTTATGTCAAGTTATGCAAACCACGGCTCCCCTGCCATCCCATTCCCAGGTCCATCTCTCTCCAGCCAATGAGGCAATGAGAGTTGAGAAATACTGAAGAGAGGCAGATAATGCCCTTTGTTCCTACTATTTTTTTTTTCCTGCAGACACAATTTTTCCCCTCTGATTGTATCAGAGCTCATCATTCTCCAGAGCTATTAATCTGGCATCTGTATCGACAGCGTGGGATTGTAAAAGATGTTATTTATTTCCTCCTGCCTTCCAGCTCCAATAGGAAAGAAATACTGAGCTGCCCCCCAGCCTCAGGAACCAAGTAATAGGAGGAAAATGATGGAGTGTGATAATTTACACACAAAGACATCAGATCCTGGCACTCAATACATTGGTTTTGCTTAAAAACTGCAGCAGTTTTGTTGGGTTTTTTTTTTTTTTTTCAGGTTTAGCTTAAAATTAGAATTTAGATGTTTGGATTGAAGCTGATTTAGCAGTTGAGATGCTGTTTTGCCTCAAAAAATCTCCCTTTAATAAAAGACACCACTAAAATTGGGAGGGGATCAGTAAAATAAATGCGAGAGCAACACTTGTGTGGCTTTTCATTCCCTGTCTGTGGTGCAGGTGATTATGGAAAATACATCTGTAAAACAAACACAGGCTGCCTCTTATGTAGGCACGGTGTGTCAAAACAAACAGCACCAATCTTTGGCTCAGATCTGGGCTTTTTAGCATAACCCCTTAAATCCAGCATAAAATCCAGCCCTGCATATAGATGTAATATTAGAGATTGATGTCAAAACCATGTGAACTTACACTCAGTGCTTTTCTACACGAGCTGGACACCTCTGGAACCCTTTACCTGAGCGTTTGGGATATTTTTATTTCGTTTTTATAAACTGAGCCCCTCAGTTTGCTAAATGATCAGCAATATTCAGAAAACAAGTGCTCGTTAATTATCTCCACGTAGCAAAATACAGAGTAATTTAGAAACGTGTTAATGCCGAATATTTTACAAATATTTTACAGATATTTTTGCTGTGAGGGTGGTGAGGCCCTGGCACTGGCTGCGTGGAGAAGATGTGGCTGCTCCTAAAACTGTTCCAGATCAGACTGGAGCAAACTGGGCTAGTGGAAGGTGCCCCTGCCCACGGCAGGGGGTGGAATAGGATGAACTTTAGGGTTCCTTTCCATCCCAAACCATTCCAGGAATCCGTTATTCTATTTGATTTGGTTTGGGTTTTGTTTTTTTTTTTTTTTTGTGGGGACAGCCTCTATTCTAGAGGCTATTCTTATCCTTATTTCATCAGAGCTGAGCTTCTTTCCAACAGGGAGACCTCCATCAGGACAGAGTTGGCAGCTGAGAAAGGGACTGATGGCCCAGGTATGGAGGGTGGATGAACTAAAAGTTTTGCTCAGATTTGAGGGAAGTGTGACTGGGGTGTGACTCCAGGAACGAGGGCTTGGCCCACTGATGATCCCCAGCCCTGAGCAGGGCACTGGTGACCTGAGTGACCCTTGGGATTTGGTAGCAGCCATCCACAAGGAGATCTCCTGGGCATCAAAGCCTGCTGGGTTTGTCTCCTGCAGCACAGCCAGGAGGGAGGAAATGAGCTGTGCTGGGAACTTTGCCTTTGGAAATGTCAGTCCTGGCAGGTCTAATGATCACCTAAACAAGAACTCGGGGAATCCCTCTGAGCCCCATGGGGAGAGTTTGGCTTTTCCTTTTTGTGGCCCTCTGTACAGTTCCTACAAAACCTCCAATGCCAGGCTCTCCCCAGTGATTTTGTCTCTCCTGGATTGTCCCTACACAGAGCCAAGGAACTCTGGAATTCCTGAGAGGTGTGTGTTCCAGGAGGATTGTGACACACCTGCAAAGGAAACACAGGGAAGGATTCATTCTGCCTACTGAGGGATTACAAACACCTGAACAGGCATAAACACATTTAATCCTCATCCTTTTGCTTGCCAAAGTGCAGGGAACCTTGGGACACGGCGTTTCTCCCTTACAAGAAAGAGAATATCACTGGGATCACCATCCAGGTCATGGTACAGGACATTTCCTCTGAGCACTGCTCAGTCTCAGACTGGACCATTTTCAAAAAGACTCCGAGCTTTGGAAGTCTTCATTTCAAGATTTTATGGTTTAATGCTCTCTCGAAGTAACAAAACAGAGCAAACATCTTCTGAAGATCTCCACACCACGAAAAGGTAAAAGTAATTTAATCTTGGATCAGTATTTGCAAGTGGTAAGTGGAAACTGCCACTCAGCAAGGATTTTGGCTCACACAGCTCCATTTCATTCTACTTTTGCATGGTGCAAATCTGGGATAACGTTCCCAGTGTTGGACTGTAGAGAGAGAAAAGAGGTACTTGCACTATTTCTTCTCTGTTCTATATTATTATAGAGCCTTTTAAAATTATACCATACATTATATGTGATATGTCATCTATACCAATAAAATATATGGTAAATTTTGAATATATTGAGGTGCCAGACCATGGATTCAGCTATGCAATTGAGCAAGTCACAAACTCAGCTGGTGCCACACTTGTGTTGCCATTTAGTGAATATGAATTTCCTTCTCATATATAAATTTATACATACATATTTAGACATACATAAAACAATATTATCTGTTAAATAAGTAGAAATGTAAAAGAGTTGTGGGCTTGCTGTTGGGGTTTTTTGTTGTTGTTGTTTTGGTTTAGGGTTGGGGGTTTTTTTTACTTCTTATAGCTACAAAAATTAGGCAAATAAAAAGCAGACTAATGGCTGGTTTAACTCACTTCACCCCTGACTTTCTTTGTCCCTTGGTCAGTGTTTTGTACAAGATTCAGTGAGACCAGGAAAAAAGAATTCCAAGGGCGAAAGTGTAGGAAACTCACCTTGCAGCAGCCACAACATGTGGAGGTGTCAGAGCCGTGCCAGCAGCGGAGGAATTTCCTTAATGAAACTTTTCCCCAGGCATCCCTTAATGTCACTGGTGGTTCCCAGGGCAGATTACCCATCAGTTAGCACAAATTTGCTTTTTAATTGGCCTGTATTGCACCTGCCACATCCTGGCTCCCCAGCCTCCGAGGCACTGGCAAGAGGAGGAAGGTGGATATCTGGGGGGGATTTAATTTAATGCATTTCCAGGAAGGGCCTGCACAGCAACAATTAATGTTTAAAAGACAAGAATAATGTGCACCAGCATGAAGTGATGAGGAAGAGGGTAGGGGAGCTGGGGAGTAACTAATGAACAAGATTAATTAGCCACAGCAGAAAGATCTAAAGCTCCAGTGGCTTCAGGGGGAAGCTTTAATTCTGTTGACTTTTGTGGGTCCTGGGAACAGCCCGAGAAGTCCAGGAGTAGGATATTCATCAGCAAGGCTTTGTTTACCCAGGCTTATTTTTAAATGATGCCAAAATCAGTGTGTTCTGGGGGTAAACTGTGAATAGCCAGGCAAAGGAACCACAGGCAGCAGATGTGGGAGGCTGGCAAGACCCAGGAATGTGGGTGCAGTTCTCCTTCCCAGGTACAGGGTGCTCCAGGTCCCCTTTTCCCATTTCCTATGAGTATGAAAACTGAACTTCAGTTGTGAAAGCTGGTCAGCGACTTCTCAGTTTTGTTCAGATGTTCCAAACATTTATTCTTCTCCCTTTCTTCCGGAATGGCTGGGCTCTCCTGGCTCAGATTGCTATGGAAGTCTTAGGGAATAGATGTTTTTTGTATAGAGAGCTATGTGTAAGTTCCTTGCAGTGAATTCCTGGTGAATTCCACTCCCAAACCATGCAGCTTCCTGGCAGCACTGCCAGCAGAAGGAGCAACAGGACTCCACAGCTCCCAGATGTTATGATTCCAGAGAAATATTATCCTGCAGAAAGCACAGGCAGCTGGGATGCTAATTCCCAATGTTTGCATCTCATCAGGGGCTCTGGGAACTGCAGAAGTGGGAATGCAGAGGAGCTTCTCTAAGTTGGGCTTGTAAGGACAGTCTCAATTGAACTGAATCAATCAATCAATAAATAAGGAGCTTGGGAATTAAAAATAAAATTAAAACATAAATTCTAGGAAATTGAGTAATTTGTTTTCAATTATTGAAATTGGCAAAACTTGAATTTCAAGTTTTAATTGTTTTTTGTTGAGGATTTTTCTACAACTGACTGCATTTCCTTACTGTGAGTTTCATTCATAACCAGTTTCTCTGAAGGATTAATCTCCCTCTTCTCCTCATCCCACACCACGCCCTTGTCTCTGTAACTCATTTCCTTGGGATTGTTAAGACAACCATGCAGAGATGTTCCATGAGTTGGCAAAAAGCATTTTTCCCTCCAGAGTTAAATTCCAATTCAATGAGTGAACTGATCTGCCTCACTGACCCAAGTGTGGGACAGCAGTGGGAAGAGATGGTGCAGGGAGAAGGGGAGGCAGGATTGCCCCAATTTCTTGTGGCTTTACACCATTTTATGTGCCCATGGCATTCATTCCTTATTATTTTCTCCCCTGCCATCCCCTTTCCCCAGGTGCCTGCACTATCTGTCTGTAGTGCCTTATTGAGTTCCTGCTTTATTTTCAGGAAAAATGAAGTTATTTAATAAAGACATCCAAAATAAAGATACTCAGATAGCAGCAGCATAAGTACATATTTGAAATTTTATCTTTGCAGTGCTGGTGTGTGTTGCAATATCTGTGATATATTGCTCTTCCGTTTGCCTTATAACAGACTCCCTATTATAGAGGCAAAATTTAATAAGGCCATGTACATTAACATTATGGCATAATTTCCTGGCTGCCAGACAGGAGAGATTTTGAATGTTAAACTGTGTTTGATATGTTAATATAGGATGTAAGTGCCAAATGGGGCTCTATTAACAACACTTGCTTAAAATATTTTCCAATTTCCCTGTTCAACTGGGATGCAGAGAGAAAGGCACTTGGTTGGAAGGGAAGGAACTGGGAGCTGTTGGATATAATTTAACTGCAGCCCAGTTGGTGGAGCTGGGAGCTGTCTGTGGGAAAATCCAGCAAGCAGGAGAACACATCTTGCTAATGGCTCGAGGACGAGCAGCGAGGAGTCTGTGAGCAGCAGATTCCTGCTTTCAGGAGAGAATGGAATGTAATGGTCATCAGGCACTTTCTCAGCTGTCAGAGATGTTTTGAAATAGATGGGCTCCACTAGGACACTATTCCACCTCACCTCCTGAATTGCCAGATACACAACCTGACAGGAGTGTGGAGGTGGGCAGGGCAGGCTCTGCTCCAGGGAACAGGGACAGGAGGAGAGGGAACGGCCTCAGGCTGGGCCAGGGGAGGCTCAGGTTGGACATCAGAAGGAATTTCTCCATGGAAAGGGTGGTCAGGCCTTGGAAGGGGCTGCCCAGGGAGGTGTTGGAGTGCCCATCCCTGGAGGTGTCCCAGGAAGGGCTGGAGGTGGCACTCAGTGCTCTGGGCTGGGGACAGGGTGGGGATCAGGCAGAGCCTGGACTTCATGATCCTGGACATTTTTCCAAACTCAATGACCCTGGGATTCTGAATCTCCATATTTCCCTTTAATGCCAGATGCACAATGGGAACTGTAAAAGAGACAGGAAAGATGAAAAGCCTGCATAAATCAACATCTCTAGAAAAAAATTCCACCTCTTTCAGGGACTCTCATTTTGACTCAGGGCAAATTGCTTCTCTTTTTCCTCTGATAGCACCTACTCTGTTTCTACAGCTTCTGTTTAGGTACCTCATATTGTGGGTTGGTAAAATCTACATGGCACCACCAGAGAAGTGATACTAATACTAGTTAAGTGTAAGTGGAACTGCTTCTATAAGCAGAGAGAATGGTTTTTCCTGGATGAGATTAAAACAGTTCCTTAATTTTTTACAAGTCTACAGGTTAAGTTGCTACAGGGCAGTTGTGCCTGTCTTCCACCTCAAAGAGCAAACACCATAATGTCTGAAAATACACTGAGGGAGCCTTTGTTCTGCCTGAATGCTGCATTAATCTCTAGTCCTCCTATTGCTGCTTGTATGTGTCACAGAATCATGGAATCATGGAATAGCTTGGGTTGGCAGGGACCTCAAAGCCCATCCAGTGCCACCCCCTGCCATGGGCGGGGACATTTCCCCAGCCCAGGTGGCTCCAAGCCCCATCCAGCCTGGCCTTGGACACTTCCAGGGATCCAGGGGCAGCCACAGCTTCTTCAGACACCCTGTGCCAGGGCCTTACCACCCTCACAGTGAGCAATTCCTTCCCAATATCCCATCTGACCCTGCCCTCCAGGAAACCATTCCCCCTTGTCCTGTCACTCCATCCATTGGAAACAGTCTCTCTATTTTTTGTCAGCCCCTTCAGGCCCTGCAAGGCCACAGTGAGGTCACCCCAAAGCTTCTCCTCTCCAGGTGAACAATCCCAGCTCTCCCAGCCTTTCCTCCCAGCAGAGCTGCTCCATCCCTCTGCTCATCCTGGAGCCTCCTCTGGGCTCTCTCCAGCAGCTCCAGGTCCCCCCTGTGCTGGGCCCAGGGCTGGGGCAGCTCTGCAGGTGGGGTCTCACCTGAGCACAGGGGCAGAGGGGCAGAATCCCCCCTTCCCTGCTGCCCACGCTGGGGGCTCAGCCCAGGGCACGAGGGGTTCTGGGGTGGGGCAGGTCCAGCTCTCACCCACAGCAGCCCCAAGTGCTTCTCCCAGGGCTGCTCCCTCTGCTCCTCCCCAGCCTGGATTGATCCTGGGGGTTGCCCTGACCGGGTCCTGTTAAACCTCCTGGGATTCCCATGAGCCACTTCTGGAGCTTTTCCAGGTCCCTCTGGATGTCATCCTGTCCTTCAGAGGTGTCACTGCACCCTGAGCTTGGTGTCACCTGCAAACCTGCCGAGGGTGCCCTCCATCATCTGTGTCAATAATGCAGACATTAAATAAGAATGTATTTATACTTGGCATGTTTGCATGTTTGTAGCTAAAATCTGCCTGCATGATAAAGGAATGGCACGGTGCTGACACAGCCTCTCCTCAGCAGGGCTAACACCCAGGATCTCAGCCTGTGCACGGGGCTGACCCCAAGCTACAGCCAGCTGGAGGTTTGGCTTTGTCAATCACATGTGACATTTAAAGCAATTTCTCGCCTTCACAGGCCCCCACCCTTGATAATGTCAGAAGCAGGGCAAAGGATGCTGTCAAAAATCAAAAAGGCGCCTGAATTTCCCTTCTCAGTAATCCCCTTTCTGCACTGGGAATTGTTTAGAGATACCCTGAAAATGAAGGAAAACTTCAAATCTCTTCCTGCCTTAGTCACAGTAAGAACATAATGACACTCTAATGGTGTCAAAATTGGACAACTAAAATTGGGGAGAAAACTTTATGAGTTGTTTGGGGGATTTTTTTTCTCTAAAGGATTTTTTCTAAGGATCTCTTCAGGTTCTAGCTGCAGTTTGAGGAAACACCTTTCAATCACTAGTCCTTGCCAGAGATTTAAAGCCAATAAGAGCACCAACAATTGCAAAGGGCAGTCAAATCTGCAGTTTATTTTGGAAATACTTCTGGAATTTGCAGCTCCAGAGTCCTCAGCAATGGAACAACTCTCAGAGGATTTGAAATAATTCCTCCCTGCAGGTCACACATGATTTCTGACTGTGTAACTCCCTAAATGAGCTGTTAAAATAATGACTGCTTTGTGATTTTTTTAAATTTTCTTAGGGGCAGCCACTGGATTGTCTTACAAATAATTTAATGTGTGGGAGTTGCAGCAAAACCCTGTCACTTCTTTTTTATTGTTGAAACTCATCACAAATCACTAAATTGAAACCAGGCAACCAAGGGAAAAAATGAGTTTTGACAAAATTAGAGCCGTGCTGGGAAAAAACCCCAAAACCCTGACACTTCTGTACAGTGGCACAGACCTTGAATATTTTGGGGGTTTTCTTTTTCTTCCATCATCTGATTTCTAAAATTTTCAGTTTGGGATTTGTTTAATTTAGAGCACACAGCCCCAAGGTGTTAAAGAAGCAATGATCATTCCAGTTTGGGAAGGAGAGTTGGAAGTCTAATTTTCACACTCAGTCCTGGCCCATATCAGTAGATATTCTGGCAATGTCTGCAAACAGCTTTAAAACACCTCAATCTTGACCTAAAATGCCTTGGTTGTTTTTATCACTCCAGCTGGAACTGCACGTCTTGGTCAAAATGCACAAAAAAATGGTCTAAGCTGTGAATCAAGATGAGAGAGAAACAAAATGGATAATTCCAAAAGAAAACTCTTCAGAGTAATGGACAAGAAAGAAAATTACTAGACTTAAAGAGGACATGTGTGTTGAACCTGTCCCTATTCAAGCATTGCTGAAACAATTACTTGTGTTGGTCAAAGAAAACACTTATGATAAAATGTTGGATATTGCACCTCTCCGATTTATTTCACCTCAAACATAGGAAGTTAAGTAAATTGTCTTGACTTCAGTGAAGTATTGGACATAATGTCACATTCCCAAATTATTGGTTAGGATGAAGATGGTGGGAAATGACACAACAGCCCTGAGATAAGTATGGAAAGAGCCAGGCTTTGCCCTTAATGACAGAGCTGTAAAATGAGAACTTCCCCAAGCAGAGCCTTAGGATTCCTAATGAGGTTTTCTGGGATAGCAGCTCCCAAGGCTGTCCCTTGCAGAGCCCTGTTGGTAAACTGGTTTCTGTGACCCAGAGGTATCCAAGTGTTCCTCTCCTGTCCCAGGCACTGGCTGGGAATCCCCAGAGCCAGGCAGTGTTGGGGTGAAGAGCCTGATGGGGACAGACATGTCCTGGAGTCCCCTCTAGAAGGGTGGTGGCTGATAACACACCAGGGATGGGCAGCTATTCCATAGAATCAGTAGAGGCTCTGGAGAAGGCCTCCAAGATCCTCAAGGCCTCAGGAATGGGTCTCGCTTGGAATAGCCAGTGAGGATCCCATTCCCAAAGCTCACCATTAACGTTTATTTTACCTCAAACGTAGGAAATTAAGTAAATTGTCTTGACTTCAATGAAGTATTGGACATAATGTCACATTCCCAAACGTACCAAGTTTGTGGAAATTGTGGATGTGAGTCTGGTGACTTTCTTTGTTGTTTGGGGGGTTTTTGCCTTCAGTTTTCTCCACCTGCAGCTGAACATATCCAGCTCCATCCTCCTGGCTGTGATGGATGTGCTGCCCTCTTTTCTCAGCTCTGGTGTCAAGTCCAGGGAAAGCTCAGCCCCCGACCTGCCCCTGTGCTGTTCCCCAGCCCTGTCCCACATTTATCAGTGCAATAAAACACCTGCAAGCTGCCTCCACTGAGATTTGCTTGGTTGTTAGCTTGTTTTATAAACACGCCAGGTGATTTATTTCAGAGTTTCCCTATCAGGTTCACCTGACAGAACATTGCTGAGATAATTTACAATTTGTTTCCATTGATGTGTACTTTTTAGCTTTACTTCCTGACAACAGACGACCACTAATAAATAGGAGATGAATTATATTAATCCTTTCTGTCATTTATAGAAATGTTTTCTTCCCCCTTCGTATTTCAACTCAGTCATATCATTGTCTGCTGAGTTATTGGAATGTGGGAAAACAAGGTTTTTTAGAAGTATTAGAGAGATCCTATTTTTTCCTCACAGGGACACCAAACACCTGCCTTCAAAGATAATGGCAGTAACAATTATTTGCATCATAGGCCAAGCTGACTTGATAGCTGGAAGCTGCTGTTCTTATCTCTGAGCCTCCCAACCTGTCCCCAGTGAGACAACCACATAGGAAATGCTCTGTCATTTCTCTCTGTGACACCAAACTTTGTGGAATGCATGGGACCTGACGCAAAGGAAAATCAGCTGCAAGCTTGCCTTTCGTGTTCATTCTAGGCATGCAAATAAACAGTGGGGTCTAAGTGAGCAAATAAAAACAAATATGTAAATGTTTCTCAAAAAGAAGTGTAAACTCATAATCAACTCCCCTAACAGACCATCAGCTGCTGCAGGCCCAGCCAGCAGAGGGGAGTTGGTACCTCAGAATGATGCCTTCAGTTTTAACTTTAAAATTTTTCAGATTCTGCACTGCCCAGAGGTGCAGTTCTGAGTCTCACATTCAGTGTCACTCAGCTCTCTTCACAGAGCAGGGACACAAAACAAATCCTTTTCCTGCTGAACACCAAGGACAATGGGTACAAGTCTCAGGCCCAAAAGCACAAACAAGGGTGGACTGAAGAGAGAAAACAAGAAGGATGAGACTTCATAATCTGAAGCTGTAACTGGACAATTAAACCCCAATATGCAGATGGACCAAAACTTATAAAAGTGTGAGGCCTCATGACCAGTTGTCCATTTTGTGACCATTTTGGGTCCACCTTGGGTGTAGCCCTGGCCAGGCCCTGTCCTGCCCAAGGTGTATCCTGGAGGCCTTTCAATAAATCCCTGCTTTATTCTCTAGCTCTGCCCAGTCTCTGTTCCAGGTCAGCCTTCCCAAGGCATCAAACAGAGCAGAGGTAACAACCACTCAAGTTGTTCTCACACACTGCTGTGAGGGGTGAACAGCTCGTGTGTGCTTCACCCAAATCACAGTTCTGCTGCTTTATTAATGCCATCAAACATAAGGAGAGGGTTTAGATGGCACATTCAGATGAAATCCTTTCCTTTGAGGCTGGGGAGGCCCTGGCACAGGGTGCCCAGAGAAGCTGTGGCTGTCCCATCCCTGCCCTGCTCCTCCTGCACTTTCTGTGGGAAGGGGAGGCTGTCACACAGGTCAGAAAGCATCAAAAGGTCTGATTTTTCAAACAGCAGTTTGAGGAATGCATTTCTATAATATATCCGTCAAGAAAAGATTGTAAAGGCAGGGAATGGAAGTGATAAGACCCAGATGGGACAAACAACTATTTTTAGTATCATGCCCTGATCTATCCATTGCCTTCCTGAAAATTTCAGTCCTGAATCAGCACTCTGTCAAACAGCTGGCAGAATGCACACCAAATGTAAGTTTTATGAGTCCCACCATCCAAAAGCTGCTGCCATCCTTTTATGAGCCGGATGCTGGATATCCCTCCTTTAAATTCTGTTCTGTCAGCAGAGCAATCCCATGCCCAGATTGGTGTCTGTGTGTGTGTACACTGTCTCCAAGTGGCATTTTTTAAACAAAAGTGTCTTGAACTGGCTGACATGGGTTGTTTTGCTGTGTAAAAGGAACAATTTGGCATGGACAAAAGCTGCATTTCCCTGTGCTGTTATCAACAATAAATGGCTTTCACACTGTCAGCTGTTCTAACACCAGTGTACATATCCAGAGCAGGCTTTCTGTCAGGTTTTTATTATATATCTCCATGCCCGGGTCTATCTCTGCTCCATCTCTCAGCACTCCCTGATTTCTGATACAGATTTATCTCCCTCCCCTCTGCACTGTCGTGTGCTCCCTTTTATGGCTGTGAAATATTTGCAGGGCAATCCCTGAGTCACAAAGCACAGGGCAGGGAACAGCACCCTGCGTTCACAACATGCAAATCCGCTCCCCCCTTTCCCATCCTTTCCGGCTCCGTGGATTTACTGCGTCCTGTTTGCCTCTCTCTGGCTCCTTGTGCTGGGTGGTGTTTCTCAGATTTAGAGCTTGGCAGGCTGAGAAATGTAATCCTGGTTCTAGCAGCAGACTGTGGAGCCTTGGCAGGGCTGCCTACACAGATGCAAATAGACTGGAAGTGCTCATTATCTGAGGAACCCTCGGCTCTTCAAAAGCAAACAAACCTCTTTTTTTTTTCTCTCCCTTTCTTCCCACTGCGCCACACTTCCAAGTAAAAATAAGGCAAGAATATCACTTCAGAAATATCTTTCGTGCTTTACAAAAATACACCCAGCTCCTAGCCTTTTCCTAAACATCCCATAAATTTTATGCAATCCCCAAATGCTCTTCCCCCAGGCAGAGATGAGAGGTGACCTGGGGAGAAGTGACTCACGGCAGAAGTGCCACAGGGATGGTCTTCCAGTACAGCCAGGTCAGAGACTGGGCTTTGGGGTCCCTCCCCCATCCTTCCTTGCCCTGCATTATGACCCTGTGTTCCACAGAATATTTGGAAATCAGACTTTTATCCCAGGGTCGAAAACAACACCCAGGTTTGGACAGGTGTTTTGGGAGCATTGTCCTAAAAATGTTAACGAAGGGATTTTGCACGCCTCATTCCAGACAAACGCAGAACCCTATTTGGAATAAGAGAGATGAAAAAGACTTTCATTCACCAAGCAGAATATGAATAATATCAAGGCTGACTGGGGGTGAAAGGCCTGACAGCATGAGGGATGGCTGCTGCTGTTTGCTTGGCCCCGTGCTCTGCTAAAGAGAGAAAAGTACCCAGCCCTGAACCACGGAACAGGCAGAGCAGGAGCACACAGCTGAGGGAGGCAAAACAAAACCTGGGTGGATCTCATTTTTACAGTATAATTCAGAGAGAAAACTGCAGTTAAAACGTTTCAAATGTCCCCGGGGTGTGATTAAAATCTTTGAGTCCACTTGAGGGATTTTTCAAGTGCAAGCGGAATTGTGTTCAAAGGATTCTACTCAGCTGAGGAGGAATGAAGCTCAAAACTGCACCATGCTCAAAATGCAGTCTGCTTACCACCTTTGTCCCAGCTGATGACATGACCTAAGTGTGTCTTAGTGACAACACCAATAAGACACACTGTGAATGTCCTTCTTGCCTTATTTTCTTATTTGGATCTCCATCCAACATGATGAAAGAGGAAAAGGAAACACCATTTAGGAACTAAAAATAGCACTAGGAATATCAGGAACATAGAGAAGCTGTGGCTGCCTCATTTCCCTGGAAGTGTCCAAAGCCAGGTTGGACAGGGCTTGGAGAAAGCTGGGATGGTGGAAGGCGTCCCTGCCCATGGCAGGGAGTGGGACTGGATGGGTCTAATGTCACTCCAACACAAACCATTCTGTGACTCCATGATTATCCTTTCTCCCAGATAACAGATTCTTGGGAGTAAGACTTCAGGTATTTAGCCAGGTGTTTCATTTCAAAGTATCTGGCCTATGAAATGAACTTATGGAAAAGAAGTTCTTTGAAAAAATGAGCACCAACACAGTAGCACTGAGGTGCATCCTGGTTCCCAAACAACTGGAATCTAAGGATGATTTTCCCAGACTTTAGCAGGCACAGAAATAAGTGAGGTTTTTTAAGGGAAGAAGCGTTTATAACGAAGCAGAAGACTCTCCTTGGAGCTTACCAGGAGACCTCCCTGAGTGAAACAATTTTTCTCCTGGCTCAAGGGTAGATTTATAGGCACCAGATGCAGAAAAACGGTTCGTGACCATTTTTTCCCTGCAGGAGTTCGCACGAGGCTGAACAGTCAGGACCAAACGGGGCCTCAGCACATGCAAACGCAGAGCCAACGGAGCATGAGATAATATTTCGAATGAAAAGCATCCAAGGCACACGCAGAGACTCATTCATGGAAATGGTGCCATCTGCAGCAGTGGAGATTTAACTCAAACACCTGCGGGGCTGAGGTAACAGGGGCCAGGTTGTTTTCCAGAGTTCTTTACCCACATCGAAACTCCTTTAAGGCCATTAATGGACTGGAGGCACAGATGGAAGCAGATGTGGCTGAAAATGCTTCTTTTCTAAGTCCACTTCCCTTTACATTTGCAAACCAAGTGGGATGTTCCAGTAGTGAGCAGTGAGTGAGCAAAGCAAGAAATAGGCCAAAGAAGTCAGGAGGCTGTAACTGCAATTGTAATGATCATGGAATCACAGAACCATGGAATGGTTTGGGATGGAAGGACCTTAAAGCCTATCCAGTGCCACCACCTGCCATGGGCAGGAATACCTTCCACTGCCCTAGGTTGTACCAAGCCTCATCCAGTCTGGTCTTGGACACTTCCAGGGATCCAGGGGCAGCCACAGCTGCTCTGGGCATCCTGTGCTAGGACCTCCTCACCCTCACAGGGAACAACTCCTTTCCAATATCCCGTCTAACCCTGTCCTCTAGCACTGGGAAGCCATTCCCCCTTGCCCTGTCACTCCAGGCCCTTAAATAGTGTCTCTTCATCTTTCTTGTCAGGCCCTTCAGGTATTGAATGGATCCCTAGCAGGAGAGTAGGAAGGACGAAAGTAGCAGGAATTTGTTGGACAAAATTTGTGAATGACCAACAAAAAGCCTCTCATGCACCATAGAACACAATCAAGGAAAAAAACTGAATTGAAGCCCACCTCTGGTAGAGTTTTGGGGGCAAACTCCTCCTCTCTGCTCAAGCTTCCTTGGTGATTCCAGTGTGAGGCCTTCTTGCACTGCACTAGCTCTGCTTGGTTTTCCTTGATATTGCTACACACTCTCTTCCAAAAATGTTCAAGTTTTGGAGATATTAATTTTTTTAATCATTAACCGGACAAAAAGAAAAAGGAATAGAATATAATTTTAAAAACAAAAAGCAAAAACAAAACAAACAAACAAAAAACCTAAAACCAAACCAAACAAACTCCCCCAACTATTTGGTTGTCAAAATTTCAACATTCAACTGAACTCCATGGAACAATGGAGAAGCAGAATCATTTAAGGGACTCTGTCTGGAACTCCCATTCCTGCCTGAACACTGGATGGGGCTTGAAGCAACCTGGTCTAGTGAGTGGCATCCCTGTCTAAGGCAGCAGGGTGGAACTGGAAGTCCCTTCCAACCCAAACCATTCTGTGATCCCGTGATTCCGTGGTTTGCTTCCAAGAAGATCCATGAAGTGTGTTTAAAGGGTCTCTGCAGTGGGAATCATTAGCATTCCCTGCCAAATTATGAAGGGTCTTTGTCAGATAGGATTAGAGGGTTTTGGGTTTTTAAGAGATGAAATCCTTTTTGGAAATATCTGCATTTTGATAAGACTTACTGATCAAAGGGTAACTCTTCCAGAACACTGAATTTCAGCAGGACTTGAGCTCCTGTGCCAGTTTTGAAATGAGGGCAGCAGTTGCCAAGTTATTTGGGTGTTTTGGAGCAGTAACCAGAATCTAGATTTATCCCTCAGTCACAAGCTAACAATCCTAAACACTCATTTAGCAGGTCAAGGTGGGCCATGCAGTTGTGCTTGTAGGTGAACTTTAGTTTTTGGTGTTTGATTTCTGTGCCAGGGCAGCTCTGTTCAGTCCCTGTCTCATCCTACATCTGTCATTCTTAAAAATACAGGGCTTGTTTTTAGGGCTGGGTGGGTTCTCTAATCACTGCAGGTTTGGGGATCTGTGATTATTGTAGTGTTGGGATCTCTGCAGTGTCATCCAACTAACATGCTTCTTAACTGTGACTTGAAAATGTTTATTCAGCCAGAGAAATGCAGCTGGATTCAGTTTAACCCTCTGATAAACCATTCACTGGTAACATCAAATTAATGGAATCACAATTTTTTCTTTCGAGAGCTTTGAGACAGAGGGTGATCTGTGGTTTAAAAATCAAGTTTTAGTTTCCCACAAGAATTACCATATTATGTATCTAGAGGAATATAAATAAAAATGTGCAGCAAAACAATTCTGGCTTTGTTTTTTCATGGCTTTTGTTGTTTTCCTTCTAACAAAACCCCTGGAGGTTTTTCACTTCAAGCTGGATTTGAAGTGGGGCACCCAAGGGATCGTTGTTCAGGGAAGATCACGGTGACTCGGATATGGAGCCTGGAATTTGGAGAAGTAAAATGGCCAAGGTAAAGCTCAGAACTAACACAGAGGGGAAAAAAAAATAACCTTTCTCTAAATATGGAGTTGTACTTCTGGAATTTTAAGGAAAACCTGGCCAACAGAGCAAAACCAAACCAAGGCAGGAGCATCAGCTTCTCTTTAGTTTCACAGCAGTGTTACACCTGTTTGTTCAGCAGCAGTGTGAGGTCAAAGCCAATCCCAACGATTTCACTCCAGACATCTCCTCTGGATGGACTTTGCCACTGAATCCAGCAATCATTCATGGGCAGGGATGAGTTGGGATGAAAATCAGTGCATCCATTATAGCATTTTTGCTTTCTTTAGGAAAAGGACAGGAGATCCCAAGGACAGAATCAGGATTTCTTTTTCCCTGTTTACTACAAACAACTTCCAGCTTTGCACTGAACTTGGTGGATATCAGTGTTTCCAAATTCTCCAGCCAGAGCTATTCCTAAATGGAGGTTTTGTTTCTGACAGTTTTAGATTTCCTTTTGCCCTATATATTTGTTCCCATAGCTTAGAAGAACCTGGAAATGCCTCTAGAGATCCACCCAATTCTCTAAATGGGGACAACAGAATTTTTCTGGAAAAAAAATAATTGTTTAAAAGTTTTTCATATGCCTTGGTGATGTTATCCATTCTGGCAATTTTTAGAATGCCTAACTCACAGAATCATGGAATCATCAAGATTGGAAAAGGCCTTTAAATGCCATGAGCTTCAGGCCCTCAGCATGGTCAGGAAACACAGAAATGATCCCCTTCCACCTGTGATTCCCTCCAAAAGCTGTGGTGACTTTTCTGCATGACTGGTGCTTTAAAGGCAAGAACTTGTATTTAACACAGCGTATTCTGTTTCACTGCTGTGCTGTTGCTTGCTTTTTGCCTTACAGTTTTTCTATCTGAAACAAACTTTGTGCTGACAAAGCATCCAAGATTTGATTTCATTTTGATTTCACCAGTTCACTGCTGTGGCAGAAAAATACCTCCATACAATCATGGAATCATACAATCCATACATACAATCCAAACCATACAAACCTCCATACAATCATCCTCAGTTGGAGGAGACCCACCAGGATCACAGAGTCCAACCCCTGGCCCTGCACAGACACCCCAAAAATCCCACCCTTTGCATCCCTGAGAGCGTTGTCCAAACACTCCTGGAGCTCTGGCATTTGGAGTTTTCTCCCTACAGATATCCTGATATAAAAGATTTAAAAAAAAAAAAAAAAAACTAAAAAAAGCAGGGGAAAGAGAAGATGGCTTTTTGTCTTCGTATCTCAATGGACATCTTCACGTTGTGTAGGGTGAGACATCTCCCATTCACCAGGGAGTGGAGGAACAAATTCTTTCCCGTTATCTCTGTTTATTAAGCACTGTCCTATTTATCTTGCCTGACTTATACAGGGAGAATCCTCATCTAAGACAGCAATATTAATAACTTGCCACAATTTTTTTTCATGTTGCTTTGCAATAGAAGGCAGGAACCTCATCTTAATTAGTCTTAGAAACAGAGGCAATGCAAATAAAAACAAGACTGAGCTGCAGACCACTGGAAACTCTCCTGTGTGATCTCTCACTCACTTTCAAAACAGAAGCCAACAGCATAAACTGCTTTTATAAAAACTATTTCCCTGCTTTATGACCTCTGGAAAAGCAGGGATAGACATATTTTATGAAATCTTTCCCTCATTATTTTGAGAGCCTATTTCTTAATTCAAAAATACAAAGTGACAGGTACTTTATCAACATTATACAGTATATAAAATCCTAATCTATGCATTCTCTTATGGAACAGTGTGAGTTTTCCAACTACTTTTCCTTCAAGTTTGAACAAATTTTGAAAACAGATTTCTTTCCAGGAAAAACAAACAAACAAACAAAGAAACAAAAACAAACACCCACACTAAATGCTCACAACTTTTCATTTGGACAGAATTAAAAGTGTGATTTTTAAATGCCATTTTAGAAGTGGTACCAAATTGCTTTCAAAAAGCCCAACTCCCAAAAAAAGTTCAAAAAAAGCCATATGAAGTACCATTTAAAATTATCACATCTTGGAGCTTTTTTCCGAATCACTGAGTGCTTTGGGTTGGAAGGCAGGGTTGCCTGTGGATGGACAACATTAGGAGGCAGGGTCAGGGAGGAGTTTGGGCAAGGGGTTGGAACACTAAGGACTGACAGGGAGCTTCCCAGAACCAAGGGCAGGGATTAGGGAGGATTAACATCTAGATAGGCAGGCTGGGGGCCTGATGGACAGGTAAGTGCATAAACAAAGGGGGTAAATCCTCATGCAGTTTGAACATCAATTTTATTGATAACAATCCCCCCTCTTTTAGTTTGACCAGGCGTCAGCCTGCGTCAATTTGCTGTGTCGGGCTCCTGGCAGTAAAGTTTCCTTAGTTTTTGATATTGGTCATATACCTTTCTAGCTTTACTTCTAGAAGTTCACTCTGAACTCTCTAGCCTTAGGATTTTAGTTTTTCCTTTTTCTGAGTTTTTTTCTAGTGGGTTGGGGATCATGCTGCTAGACTGTATGACTGAAGCAATCATTCTGATTAAACACGGGATGATACAGGGGAGGAACAATAATCCTGCCCACCCTGCTATACCTATGGATGCTAGTTTCTTCCACAAACTGCCTTTGAAGGACCAGAAATCATCCCACCAATCAGTGCTCAGGATGGGTGTCCATTCTTGGTTTCCTACTGTCTTGGTTTG
>VWYO01023304.1:0-10203 GCA_013400275.1 Rhadina sibilatrix
GCAGAGAAGGACTTGGGGGTTCTTGGAAATGAAAAGCTGGACATGACCCACAGATCAGAAAGCCAGTTGTGTCCTGGGCTGCATCCAAATCATCATGGCCAGCAAGGTGAGGGAGGGGATTCTACCCCTCTGATACACTCTGGTAAGACCACCCTCCCCACCTACAGTGCTGCATCCAGCTCTGGGGTTCTCAGTACCAGAAAGACATGGACCTGCTGGACCGTGCCCAAGGTAGTGCCACTAAGATGATCAGAAGGGTGGAGAACCTTTGCTATGAGGACAGGCTGAGAGATCTGGGATTGTTCAGCATGGGGAAGGCTCAGAAGAGAACTTACAGCTGCCTTCCAGTACCTAAAAGAGAGCTTATACAAAGAATTTCAAAACAGGCAAATAGTGCTATACCAAGGGGGAAGGACTTTAAACTGAAGGAGATTTACATTAGACTTTAGGAAAAAAATTCTTTACTGTGAGGATGGTGAGGTACTTGAACAGGTTGCCCAGAGAAGCTGTGGATGCCCCATCCCCAGAAGTGTTCAAAGCCAGGCTAGATGGAACTCTGAGAAACCTGGTCTAATGAAAGGTCTCCCTGCCCACGACAGCAGGGTTGGAACAAGATGATCGTGAAGGTGCTTTCCACCACAAACCATTCTATGATTCTATACTGCCTTGTATTTTGATAACTTTTAGTAAGGCACGTTGAAGTACTGAAGTTCTGCTTGTATAATTACCCATTACAACTCTCCTGTGATACTAATATTTAGACTCAATGGATTTAGCATGAGCAAAAACACACACTGATACCTCGGAAAGGTTTGAATTTGTTCTCCAGATCAAATTCTTGTCTTCCTAGGCGTGATAAATCAACTCTGAGATCAGGACAAATTGCATATTCCTCCAAGGTTTTGCTGATTTGATAGATTTTTTCTGAAACTATGTCTGGAGCAGGTCCTATAACAGAAAATAATGTGGTGGGTCATTTATTTTAAAAGAAGATTTCCTATTTTAAAAATGAGTGCTATAGCAAACCTTCTTCTGAATATATTTGGGTTACTATGGAATAAATAAAAACAAAGTACTGTGGTAAATAAGGTCTGCTCTTTCACTACAAAACAAGTTTAAAACATTTTTCAAAAAAATAAAACATGGAAATATACTGCATTACTCACAACATTATGATTCACATAAAATATTTAAATAAATTTTTATCCAGGGGCAGGAAAGATGAGATAACCACAGTCATACATGTTTGGGGTTATTGGTCAAAGACTTCCTTTTTTCACTCTGTATAGAATCTCAATATAGCTGTTAAATGAAAGCCTGTTCTTCAGCAGCAGGTTCTGGTATTTCATAGGACTTCTGCAAGTGCACGCCTGTGAAGATCAGGTAGCTTGGTGTTTCACGTTATTTCATTAGAAAAAAATACCATTTTTAGAAATCTTACCTGTTTGACAGTGGTGCTGTATTCCAGCTTCCCTCTATTGCATGAATGAAATTTATCTTTGTTGGAATTCAAAATACCTTAACTGCTCAACAATTAGCAATTACAACATGGATTGGTTACATCATTCAGAAACAGAAAACATATCTTATTTGTGAGCTATTTTCATTGCTAAAGCCTAAAAAATGGCTTTTGTTCAATGATCTACTGTCAGCTAAATTCAAGTTGCAGGCTTGGTGTGAAAATTACTAGATTGAACTATGCCATATGCAGTGCAAAGTTTGAGTCTGAATTGCAACTGAGTGTGAATTGCAGTGAGTCCTTTCTGGCTTATCTGACTCTGTACAGCTTATATTAAAGCTATACTTCTACTCTAAAAGTTATTTCTTTTATTCCCCTTGTTGTGCTCTCTCTCCTCACCCAAAATGTCTTTGAAGGCTTTTTCAGTGCAAACTTCCCATTCCTCTAGCAATGCCATTATATGCAGTGCATTGCCACATAAATGATCCTCCATCTCAGATGCAGTACCAGATGGTCCAAACCAATACAATACAATAAAAACCAATACAATACAATACAATACAATAAAAACCAACCACTTAACTCCTCATTTAGCTTACAAAACGACTTCTTACTCATCTAATCCAAACCCATCCAAAAGGTGAGGATGCCATTAGCCACAGATCTTCCTTGAGAGATGGATTATCTATCTATTCATACTTCCAGCTACAGAGAGCCCAGAGTCACTCTACATTTCCTTCTACAGCTACAGAAACAAGCCACTTCTGCTTGAGCTGGATTTGCAAAATAGACTGAGCAAGAACACAGAGCAACAATAATCTTCCCTAGGAGCTTGTTTCTGTGCCTAAACACTGTCTTAGTTCAAACACCTTGCCTAATACTTAACACATATTTCCTCAGCTGGAAATTAAACCAACTACTTTTCATTATGGACCTGCTGATTAACGTAAATAATTAAACCCTGTGACCTGTGTTTAAGGAGTGTTTCATATATAAAGTTTAATAGCCTTTTTCAACTCTCTTTAAAAAGGCAAAGCACACTAGAAAGACTGCACCACCAACTGTTACCCATTTATCAAGCAGATTTGAGATGCACATGGTGTTTTAAAGTTTATAGAGTGCTAATGCATCTAATGGTTTGGCTCTGGTATATGTGTGCTGTGACCCTGGTTTTCTTACTGCCTGACCTGTCACAGTCCCTTTAATCCCTCTGGGATTCAAGCCTACTCTGTTTATAAAATCACACTCATTTAACCATGCACATTTTTCAATTACACAAGAGAGAAGGGAGATAGCATCCCCATCTCAAGTTCTCCCACCTTCAAAATGGAGAAACATTTTATAAGCACTTTCTTTTCATTTTTTTTCAGATGGAAAGCACCATACATGTTTGAGGTATACAAGGTGTCAGCAACCATCACATAACATTTTAAGTGCACACAGATCTATAATGTAAAACATACAGAACCTGTAACATAACTATATGTGTTAGTTGTCAATTTTGGAAAACAAGACTTTAGCTATATACAAAAATTCCCTTATTCAGTGATGGAATTGCAGTGGTAAAATGGTACAACTCTCTACCTGGATAACAGCAGTTACTTCCTGGGTAAACGTAAGAAGTGTTTTCTTCCACACAAGACAGTGAGTTATACTGCTTATAGTACTTTTGAAGGCATGTGCTTTAAAGTAAATGCAACTCAGCAATATGAGGAAAACAGAGCTCCCTCACAGGCATCTTTATAAAAGGATCTGTTACAAAAGAACTGTAATCTTTATTACACTTTATTACAGTTACAGTGATGGCTATGGATGGCTACATAAAGGACTGCAAAAACGGGATGGCAAGTCTGCTGTTTATAGAAATTTTACAGCTACCCCAAGGGCTTCAATGAACATTTAATGCTTATTTTTCAGACCCAAGTACACAAATACACTTACATTATTTAAATGAAAAGAGATGCCTATGTTCTTCACAGTTTTAACAGAGCAAATCAAAACCACAGATAGCTAGTTATCCTCATAAGCCGTTTCCAGCTTACCAAGATGCAATGCTGTAGTGTCTTTTTAAAAAAAACCATACCTCCATTGGCAACTTCAAACTTGACTCCAAATTCTCCTCCAGGTCCCCCAGGACTGTGGCTAGCTGTTAGAATGATTCCACCAGCAGCTTTGATCTTTCGGATAATACACGAAACAGCAGGTGTGGATAAGATCCCATTCTGTCCAACAACCAATCTGCCAATCTATGTGGAGAAAACAAGCCAAGGTACACTGAATGGTACTAAATTTTTGATAATCAGTATACAAGCACACACACAACGGGCATATATGTACAGGATAGAAATGGTGAAGTCTTGGTATGGACCATACTCTTCCAAAGAGAAATTTAAGTGCAGGACTTGGTTGCATGCTAACCTGGAGCACTGACAAAAAACACTGTAACCTGGCACATTTAACCCCAGTGGCCTGGGTATGACAGTAAATCAAGAGCACAGCAATGATAAGGATGGCAAAGCTCCCAAGCATAATGCTAGGCTACCATCCTGCTACCAAAACTTATCAGGTAACACCACCAATCAGCAAATCCTCTCAGGTATTAGTATAGTTTAGGGTTGACTCCGTGGATGCGTTTGCAGGGCTGTGGCTTTAACAGAAAGGCAACAGAAAGAGAATTGCCTTTCCTAGAGCAGCCTTTCAGTGTATCACTCCACATTAGGACCTGCAGTGTCTTGAAGTTACACTTCTAGTGCCAAGACAGCCTTGGATGTCCTGCCCCATAGAAAGCACAGCTCCTCCTTCAGCTATCAGTGACTCCTCGGCTATTCCAAACGAGCAGGGTGTGTTTCCCAGGGCACAGCTGAGCAGGGGAAGTTCCCACCATTCTTAAAATAAAAAAAAAAAAAAGCCTTTCAGGCGGTGTTATTAAACACTGACTCAATGTGCTTGGTATTATGTGCAGCTCCACTGCAAGGTTCCAATTTCAAAACCATGCCCTCATCCCCTACGCAGATACTACAGTTTCAGCTTAACATAAATAATCTAGGAGCCAACAAGAAATGTATTTACAAAGAAATACAAGGGAGTTCCAATTTCTGGGGAGCGCAAAAGGAAAATGCAAAAAAAAAAAAAAAAAAAAAAAAAAAAACAAAAAAAAAAAAAAAAGAGAAAGGGAGGTTAAGTGTCACTGATGAGAACTGAGGCAACTCATATGGAGCTTAAAAGGATATTGTCAGTCTGCAATTTCTTAATAACATCAATATTAAAAAAAAAAAATCAAATAAACCCTCATCACCACCACCACTACTGAGCAGTAGTTTGGGAAGGGGCAGGGCAGTTAGGGGAGGCAGAGGGAAAGGCAGAACACTGAATCACTCCCACTCCCCATCTGAACACAGACTGGGAGTTGAACTTCGGGTTTCATTCTCTAGTTTGAAGGAGATTTGATAGCTCCACAGTCTGTGTGGCAAAGCAACAGCACAGGAGGTGTCACTACCTGCCTCCTGTCCATAAAGAGCTGTTCTTTCTTATGTAGATGAACTTCTGGGCACTCACAAGAGGACCTTAAAGGTTACTTAGAAGTGTGGGTCCAAATAATTTCAGAAGAGCGAAGGATTAGGAGACATTTAACCCGGTTCTGTGAACTATTTTAATTTTAAGATTACAAAGAAATTATTGACTTCTACCAGAAGTTATTTTTTGATAATTCTCACCAATAACAAACTATGTCTGGCCATTTCTCTTTCACTAAGAATCACACAATCTGCTTTCGAGTTTTAAAAAATGTGCAGAAAATGCACTCTTCTATCTGACATTTCTGCCTCAAGTTCTGATGAAAGAATGATTGTTTATCTACCTGCTTCTCTTTCCAGAGTTTTTGCAGACAATTCTGAAGCTTATGGAATGTTGCTAGAAAACAGGAGAGCTAATAGGTTAAGAAATAAACAAAAAATTCCCATGGAAAGAAACACATGATCAAAAAACCACCTAGAAATTCTTTTGAACATTGTCCCTCCCTTTTTTTAAACTATGAAGCATGTAGAAAGCTAGAACAATGACTCAATCTTCCAAATACAGCTGTCAGAAATGTCTGCCAGCTCTTATAACAGTACTGTGTACGGGTAAACAAAATTAATATGACAGCGATAACATTTTACAAAACACTTGAAAACAACCACTCTGAATCTATCTGGAGGTACTTAAGTATAAATGTATTTGCACTTGCATGCAGGCTTATCACAAGCATGTTTTCAGTATTTCTAAATCTAAAGTAGTGAGGTTTTTTGTCTTCATGCAGAACATTGTATTTTTAACACTTAGTAGAATACTTAAATTATTCAGAATGCACAAATTCCTAGGACTATCTCTTCACCACATTTCATTTCTTCCCATTCATCAGATGTTGCACAAACCACTTTTCCCATTTTTTTGGATGCCAAAGATAATCAAATATAAGTAATTTGATTTGCCTTAAGCACTTGTCATGAGGCTGCTATTTCTACACTACTTTCAAATAGTATTTATTATGCTAATTTCTGTACTATAGAAATAGCAATATTTAGTACTCTAAATTAAAAGGATCCTACAAATCAAATTACATAAATGATACACTGGTATTTTATTTGCAGGGACTACCAAAAAAGTCCTGACCTTACATTAAAGTCATCAGTGCTTCTACAAAACTCCTTGAGAACAGTGCAGACCTTAGAGGTGTAAATGTGCTATCCATCTTCCTTTGCCTTTTTCATTTTGGTGACAAGAATGCACAAGGTCGTGTTCTCTAGGTTCAGAATCTCTTCATTTTGAATCAAATGCTAAAACAGCATTTTGAAATTTTTTAAAGAAATTTATTTTTTAATTTATTTTATTCTATATCTGCTTTTTACAGACTTCTCACAATCTGAGCTAAAGCAGTAACCAAACTGTAGCCACATACTGACAATTAAAGTTCCAGTAATATCCTTCTGAAAATCTTGGACAACTTCGTAGCATGGAAAGATTATCTCTGGAATTCAAAAACTTGCACAGCTACAAGATCACAGGCTTGTGTAACATCTCTTTCCATACTGTGTCCCTACATCACATTTTATTTTATCACTGTACTTGTAGTAACAACAGCAGAAACAAAGATCCTCAGCACACAGTTACAGCTGAAAGAATAAAGTACCCTAACAAGCACTTGACGAAAACACTTTTATGCCATATTACTGCTTGCAGCTGTGCCTTTTCAGACGACTCAGCTGATTGCCATGGAGTCACTTAATGCTTTTTAAAATTACTTTTCCCAGTAATCTCTCATATGCCTCAGTCAATTATACTTGAAAGAACATGAAGCAAGCAGATTACATCCTGAACAACTTGGGGCTGTGCCTTCCTGTATTTTACTATAGTATCCTAAAGATGACTGAACACCACACTCGGCATAGAGGCAAATAAATAAGACACAGGCCCAGGGAGGCAGGGAATATTTTCATGAAAGGCCACGGAAAATAAAACTAAGATGGTATTGCTATAGGAGACAACCAGAAAACTCAACTCTCTGCCATCTCAAACTTCCACAGCATTACTAGAAATACTCTGCAGTCTTTCTAGCATGTTGTCATGCTGCACTTTCCATATTCAGTGTAAGACCACTGCCTTTTGATCTGCCACTGAGAGTCACAAATAACAGCTTCTCATCTAAGCGTATCCTAAACTTTCCATCAAAAATGAGACACCCATCCAGTTGGTGGGTCTAATGGAATATTTGCATCTAATTCATAGAGGAATTGTATTGCAACTGCTGGAGCCTTCTACCTCAGTTCTTCCAGACATTAAGGTTGACAGACACTACTACTGGCACGACACAGGTGAAAAGGGAAATAGACCCTCAAATCCTCTCCTACCACTCCACTTTGTCAATCTGCTTGTTGCAACCCAGGATGGTACAGGACCTCTGTCTGGCCTTCCTCATGCTCCCCAACCTCCCCACGACATGCAGTCCCCTACCCAAATGTGTTTGCCACTATCCCAGCTGTGTGCCCCACTGCAGGGTAACCCTGGTGAGCCACCCTCGGCTCTGAGGAGCTGGCAGAGCACGGGCCAGGCTGCAGCTGCTGGCACCACGGGAGGGCTGTGCAGGCTGCAGCTGTGCTGCACGTACCTGCAGCCCTGTGCTGGAGGGCATGAGCCAGCAGCACCGAGGATGAGTAGAAGGCAGGCCAAGCACTGGCAGCTGACTGAGCAGGGGACCTCATCTCATTCCTTGTACTGCAGCCCATGCCAGCCGTGCTAGGCTGTTAGTACAGGGAGAATGTGGGATGAGTCACCAAGTTAGAACAAGAGGAACCTAGCAACTCTAAAGGGCAATCCGTTTACAGATGATAATAGAAAATCACTTTTATTTCTGTACTCAGCCGGCACAACTAGCCAGGACTCTCGGTGTGCGTCTTCCAGGAAGGAGATTAAAGTTCAGTTTATCAGCGCTGCTGGCACTCAGGGCAGCTGAATGTTTCCAGTGCACCTTTCAAGCCTTCCCCATGTTTCATCTGATCCAGCCCTACACCAGTTCACTCCTTTCCCTGTGATACCAGCTACATGCTTTCTCATGATATTAACCTCATCCAAAGGGACAGATCTTTGTTCTCACGAGTCTTCCCTTCCTCTGCCTCTATTTATATAGCACAGCACTAAACAATGCTATCAAGGAGCTTCAGATACTTTCCCTGCAGGTGTATTTTAACAGATAAAAAATAAAACAAATAGTACTAACTAAGTAAATATGAAACTATGCATTTAGGTTGTGCTTGAGAGAAACAGAGGGGAAGGTGAGCAGGGTGAAGATGTCAGAGAGGGAACAGAGCATTAGAATACGGAAATGGGAAGCCCTTTTAATAGCTCCTCACCAGCTGGGCTGCTGAATTTCTGAGGACTATGTCAATAGTCAGACAATCAGATAGTGAATTCAGATATTGGTGAGAACTCCAAGCAGAAAAGTTTGGGGGTTGGCTTCAGAAAGTACTAGGGAGAAACTGTTTCTAAGAAACTTGCAGTAACTTAAGAAAGGGGTAAGCATCATTACAGCAAGGTGTCAGAATCTTCTCAAACTGGAAATCTCCTGAGGTCAGAAAGCTATTCCAGCAAGATGGGGAATGTGACAGTAGCAGTAGGAAGGAGGCAGGCTGACAGGAAAAATTAGCCAGCGTAACTTGGCTGAGAAGCCCCCGCTCCTCTAAACCCTAAATTTCTTCAGCACCTCAATTCTTGTGGTCACTCTGCATTGTAACCCCTTCTTGTGGCTTCTACCAGCATGCAAGGACCTCAGCCTCTGCAAGGCAGCTCCTGCTGCTGGACTCTTGCTTTAGCTGTTGCTGCACTTCATTTCACCTGCTCAACAGGTACAATTTCACCAGTGAGACTATCCCCACTGAGCTGCAAGGGCAATGGGGCGAGGGAGCAGCACTCCGTGTCCTGTCCCACCTCTTCCTTGCAACTCCCCACACAGGAGCCCACTTCCTCTGCCCTACGCTCGCTGCCTGCATGCTGCCTTCCCTGCCACTGCAGATGGAACCACTGTGCTAGTCCTGCCAGTGTCCCCACTTCCACCAGTGTCCCCCACAGAGCCCTCCCGCACCCTGGGCCACATAAACCCTGGCCTCTACCAAGTCCTTATAGGAGGAGTGATTTTGCACTAGGTAGACAGTATGTAACCCATTCTCTGACATCTCAGGCATTGCACAGCATCTGCTTGATATTGTCACCATGCTGAGAACACGCTTTAGAAGCAAATTTAAAATAATCATTACTCATACAAGACTGGTTGGTCTCGTACGTGACAGCAAATCAGCAGGGAAAATTCGAACACATGGAAATTCATTTCTGAATTGAAAGATCTTTTGAAAGGACTGCCTTTAAAGTACTGAGCTTTTGAAAAAAAAAAAACCCTACAAAAAAATAAACCTTATAAAATTAAATCACTCCTTTTCCCAAATCTAGGCATCATAACAAGTGATAGCAGTTTCAGCTCTGCTTTGAAGTAGGAACTTCAAGCCTGCATAATCTGGTGTTTCCAGCTTTCTGTACATACACATCCACGCATGAATACATATGTATCTAGCAGAAGACTTAAGTTTTCTTCCTGAGTTCTTTCCTACTTTCAAAACTGCGCGAGAAAAATTTGTATCCCGTCTGACCAGAAGTTTCTGCCACCGCTGTCTTCCTGCATTATATAATTTGTTAGTAAGTGACCAGCCATCACTGGTCATAACTATTCTGAAAATAACTGAAAATAACTATTATTTTCTCTTAGGCACAGGTAAAATGCTGAATTCCTCTTCCTTCAACAGTACTATCTTCCCTTAATTATTTTTAAAACACCCTGAGCAGGAGACGCTTGCCTGACACCTTTGTTTCCCGTGTACTTATTTTTAACTCCGCTACATCTTACCCTACGTTTCAGCTCCCACGCCTCCCTCCTTCTACAACAAGGCGTGAAACAGCACGGCAGGGCCGGCAGTCCCCGCAGGCTGCCACCATCCCCGCCCCGTGTCACACCCCGACGGAGCCACCACCCCGCCAGGGCCCAGCGGCACAGCCCCAGGGCACGCACCAACGGGGCTGGCTCGGGCCCCTGGGGCGCACAGCGCTGAAATACAGCCCGCCGGCTCCTCCGGGCTTCACCTGCGTCCTCAGCGCTGTCCGGGCGATGACATTGGCAGGTGGTGCCGCGGGCAGGGCCGGGCACAGCGCGGACACAGCGCGGGCAC
>VWYO01023304.1:19276-38090 GCA_013400275.1 Rhadina sibilatrix
TCCAAGAACAGTACAGAGAAAGCAATAAAGAAACCAAATAACAAATTAGCTGTGCTTGTAGATCGAAATTATTAAACTGGAAGAGATTCAACAGATTTCAATCCTATTAAGAGAGCAATGTAGGTATTAAGAGAAATTAGTAGGTATTTCAGACTAGCTGAGTGAGGACAGTAAGATCACTAGGACTCTCCATTATGCTCAGACTGGAAGCACTACAATAAAACCACACATTAAACCAATATTTTTAAATAAATGCAAGTTACTAATGTTTTTACTCATTTCTTAATGGGCAATACACATCCTAGACTGCTTGATGCTTGATCTGCTACAGCTGTACCCTTTTCTGTAGATCTCTGTGGGTGTTGGTGTGTGCAGAACTAAGGCCAAGGTGCACTGGAGCCCTGATGCCTTGAGCAGGTGTCTGCGTGAAGCTGCTGGCCGTAGCCAGGCTTGGATTTCCTCTTTGTTCCCTTTGCCTGCACATGCACAGCTGGAAGAGCAAAGGATGGTGTGTAGGGCACTGGGATGGGAATGTAGCCTTGTCATCCTGCAGGATGTCACTGCCGCTGCCAGTAGCAGGCCACAAGCTTTGCCCTGAGTGTGCACACCTCAGGGCTGAAGTTTGCCACACCTGGCCTGGCCACTCTTTTCCTGACCTGCCTGAAGCTCTGACTTCTTCAATTTATTTGTGACAGCCGTTTCTCTAACTGGCCAGGTGTCAATTGTTAATTTGTTTTATTTTTTTTTATCCTTGGATGTTACAACCGTATTTTTTACAGCTAATAGTAACAAGCTGCCATTCTGTGTAGGATGAGGTATTTATGGCTTTAATGTAATGATGCAGCATAGGGAAACATGACTGATAGAGTGGCCTTGAGAAGTGGAGACAAGGATGTGTTGTAGAGGAGTACAGGCATAAGAGGTGATAACAAAGGCAGCACAGGCCTAGCACTGGAGTCCCACTGCTGTAAGCAATTCACCTACCATCAGTTAAAACCATGCAAACCTGGACCTGCAGGTAGTGTATGTCATGCATATGTAATTTATATAACAAATCTGGATGCAATGTCAAGCTGTTGAGCACTACAGGATAAGCAAAGCATAGTTGCAAACACAGAAAAAGCTCCTGTGGACTGAGGGAGGAATAAGAAACAATGGACACTGTTTGGGCCAATGCTCCTGGCAGCAGAGGAAATGCCCCACAAAGAGAGGCAGATGCTGTTGCTGTGAGCTCTGCAAGGCAGCTGGGCTGATCACAGCAGTAGAGAAACAGGACAGCTCATGAGGACAGCAGGTGGCTGGGACCCCAAACCTATCCATGCTGTCCTCTCTGGTCACATCCTACCTACAGGAGCTGGGATGGAACATGGACAACAACATGCTCCAGCAGGCAGGAGGTTATATATAAGGATTAAAAAGTAAGAATCTAGTAAAATACTATGAAATTCAGAACTGCCTATATTTTAAAGGGCATAATAAATTAAATCATGATTATCCATTCATCTTCCTGGGTAATTCCTGAATATTAAACCCAAGGTGATATAAAAGAATGGCACAAGAACATAAGGATATAATTTTTGTTATTTCAAGTTCAATGGAGCTCATAAAAATGTGGAAAATAGAATGCTGTGGGGGAAAATGCTGCTTTGTAAAGTCTGTTTCTGTAGATGTTTGATATTCATGAAGGCATAGGAGTGATCAAATCATTGCAATTTGCCTCTAGGACAGAAAGTCCTCTGCCTCTACTAGGGAACAAAATGTGTGGGGTTTGTTGACAAGATCACTTCCTACCTAGAGCTTTGTCTCTCGGTGGAGGGATTGAAGCACCATAAATGGGAGCTCTCTGGCTGGGAAGTAAGCCCAGATCTAGATGGCCATCATTTCTCCAGAGGTGTGGCTGTGCCCCTGCTGGGACCTGCACAGGGAGAACTGCTAATCCTTGTCTTCACCAGATCCCTCCTCACCCCAACCTGAGCATCCCCTGGCTGCCCCACCATCCACACTACAACCCCAAGACTGAATGGTGTCTGCCTGTCCCTTTCACCCTCCTCCACAACCTCGCTTCAACCCAGTTCTAGTTCATTGGAGAAGGCCATCCTCCATCCATAGCTCCCAGCAACACAAGCATTACGGTAATTTCACAGCTTTTACAGAGCTGTCAGTATTTTTCCTCCTCTTTTTGTTCTGGCATGATGCAAAGACAAGATGCAGCACCCCAGGTTAGGCATGTAAGAGACCAGAAAACACTGGTTAAATATCCAAGAAATGTAACCAGTGGTCCTTGGCATGTTTCCACTGCCATTATGTGTGAACAGAATACAGGACAAAGCACTGGGGCATCCTGACGGCCAGCAAGAGGAGTACAACTCCCACCCTGCTCAGGAGCTGCTTGCTCTCCATCCCAGGGGATGCCTTGAAATTTGCAGGCCATTTACAGAAGACAAGCAGAGACAAAGATGTGCATACTGCCTAGATACTCTGACATTAGCATTGCAAGCAGTGCAAGGAAAGTCCCAGCAAGAAAGGGTATGTAGTATCAACGGGACCTGTACAGAGTGCAGAGCATGTACTTCCAGCTGCAGAGATGCCCCTCCACAGCCACAAAAAAACTCAGTATATTGACAGTCATCATGGAAATTTTAGTGTGGTGGAGTGTGTGGTGGGTGAGCATATATTAAAAAACAAGCATTTAAAATATGACTCTATGTAAGCCATCCATGGTTTTTCTTTTTTCCCCTTATGACTCGCAGTTGAAGGTCTTCTTATTAGGTCTGTGAACTTTTTTTCAAATTGAAAGTTACTAACACTTCAGAGATTAATCTCTCTAAAGAGAACAGAGTTCTTCCATTACATGAGGCATTTTTAAGATAAGAGGTATTTTGATCACTTTTCCTGTGGCAAATAGAAGCAAAAGCAGAAAAAATATGAATGTATTATCCACAACCTTAAATTTACATGATCTAATTACTCAGTGAGTAACAGTGATGGCAATCACTTGACAAATTTTCATGCAGAACTGTCATTTATGCAGTCCAAAACAGTGTGAGAACATACACTAGTTTTAAAAGTGAAGAGTTCTAATTGCTAAGGGAAACAGTCACAGCATCAGTCAGCAATACCAGTTCGCCCAAATGCCACCAAGGTCTGCTAAACACAAAGCAACATTGTGTAAGCAGATGGTTCTCTCTTTACACCTTGCTTAAGAGAAAAAATAAAAGTTCTGAAAACTACTTCAAGCTATCTAAAACTACTTCTAATACGAGGTATGAAGTCATGCCTGCTGACGTATCTGCAGGGAGACTAAAGAGCTCTATGTTAGCTAAGACACATAACTTTAATAAATGTCTCCATCCTCAGCTCTTTTGAAAACAAATTCCAAACTCCAGTAGAAGCAAAGTGAAAATATTTAAGACTGCTGATACTGGCTGAGGGAGAGAACAAGGGAATGGCCCTCTTTCTTTTCCATGTCAGGTGTGAGACAAGTAACACACTCCTCACTACTGAAAACAAGTTTCTACTTACTCGCACCACCAAGCATCTACAGCAAGCAGTGTAGGCAGAAGTCCATCCTTCAGAACTGCATGTCCTAGAATTTTGTTTGTAAACATTTTTAATTCTACATTGTCTTCTTGCATTGACTGATTTTGTTTTCACACAGCTATAGTCCAAATGCCCCTGTAAAGCTAGGAGGTGGACAAAGAGTACTGGAGAATGTACAGGGCAGGAAGTTCAACCCTAAATTGTAATGAGCAAAGAGATAAAAGTTTCAGGCTAGGTTTTCAAAGTAATGTCTCAGAACCCCATAACAAATCATGCAGCGCAGCTTGAACACAGTGGAAGTGTGCAGTCCCCAGGTCCCCAAATCCTGACCTGGCAGGGTCATGGCCAGAAGACCGAAGAGTTCAGCTACATCTTTCAAACTGCTGACTATGTGACCAAACACTGCATTCACAGCTTTTGTGTAGACAGCACTTACTCCATGTGATCTTGTGCCTCTGCTACCTGTGTATTTTTAGTTTCATTATACAACAGGTTCAGCAGTATCTGGGATGGGTGCATCTATTCAAAAATCACAAAGCAAGTGGAAAGAGATGGAAGACAGTTTAATAGTAAACACTAAACATTTTGTACTGTGATTACACCACTGGCAATAATCACTATTGCCTTATTCCCAGTGGAAAAGGGTTAGCAAGACAAAGCACTAGGCTTCAAACATGTTTCCCATATTCCTACAGTAATGCTTCAGGGAGAATATAACAGCCTTTTGCCCATCTGTATTTCTGCACAGTTACATGATGTTGCTGACACAGCTTCAGCCAAATCCAAAATAGAAGAATTGTGTTTGATTCTAGACCATAAGAGCTAATCTTTAAGCAGTAGGTCATTTGGAATTCTTAGGAAGACTTCATGGTTTAACTGTTGCATAAACTGCAAGAGGACAGAAACTACCATAGTCCATGCCATTCAGTCTTTTCTGTCATAAAATTCTTGCAGGATTAAAACAGATAACAAAAAACTTAATATTTTTTATAGTTTTATGTCAACTGTTTCCTTGCTCTTCTCTCACAGTGGCTATGAATACTTCTTTGATGGTCTCCTTGTCCAAGTTCCTACCTGTAAAGAGAAATAAAATATCTAACTGTATTTTACAGTGCATTTCAAACAAAGTACATTACATACAAGTAGCTACTTCTGACCTAAGAAAACGTTTATTATTATATCAGTCAGTGAGAACAAAAGTATTAAAATTAAGGCAACAAGAGAGTTCAAGCTGAACAAATAGGGGAAAGGGGGAAAAAGTAGGTTATTTTTAGTAATAGAACACTTTGCACAGCAAACAGAAATAAACAGAAAATAGAAACACAAAGCCTCAGCACTGCAAGCTTTTCAGAAACAAAATGGTTTAAAACATTTTGAAGCTTTAATTACCTTCCTTACAGTTACTAAGTATTTGATGAAACATTCAAAATATTTCCATTACCCAATTTATAATTACAGATTAAAAAAAAAAAAAACAAACAAAAAAAACCCCCACAAATTAAATACGCCAACATAATTTATGAAAGCTTAGTATTTTTTTGATTTGATTTGGTTTGATTTTGGTGGCACTAAAAGGGATAGTGTAGACTCCTCTCAGCTGCAATTTTGAACCTCAGGAGGTTTTGATGGATAAACTTTGAGAGAGGTTATGTTGAACACACTTATTGCAGTTATTCTGGCCAGTTTAGATTGATTGCTTTTCACTGGCCAAATCAGAGGACTGTCTGTGAAAAAAGCAGCTTCTTAAACAAGAAGATGTGTAATTTCCTCTTACCAATTAGGACTAGCCTGTTTGTTCTCTTTTCATCTTCTTTCCAGGCTACTGAAGTCTCTTCTAGGTCATAGAGCTCATGGACACCTTGGACTATCACTTGATGAGATTTGCCTTGAATAGATACCAGTCCCTTTTCAGAAAAATAACTGTTAGGGTATATAAACAGAACTTTAAAAATAAAATATGTAAGAGGGGAAACAAAACTTTCAATCTAGTTCAAGCAGGGAACAGTATTTCTGGCAACGATGCTCGTTAGTCAAAATAAATATGTATTATCCATTAACACATCTACTCATAACATCCATTTTCACATCTCTTTATTTTGTTAAATGCTAAGAATTACACTTCACCATACTCTGTCTTCTGCTCCTCATTTGTCAGTACCTAGCCTGCTCATGCAAAAATTAAATGTCATCATCTACTATGTCCCTTTGAATACATATATGGTGTTTGACATGGAGTCCATGAAAGCCTGCCTGCCAACAAAATGATGTAAAATGATCAGAATTGTTTGATTTCAGATTAGTCCAACTCAGCTCTTACGCTCAGTATATTTACTTTTTGAAACAGAATCTCTGAATACTGGAGAGAGAATAAACATTTGTGAAGTAAAACAACTAGCAACGGACTTGAACAGTCAGCATGAGTCCATTAACCCACGTATCAAAAGCTCTATTAAAGCAGTTTCCATTACTTCATACTACAATGTTCTAAAACATTTTAGTGGAAGACATTCTGTAAAACATGTCTTATACTTCCTGGAAGTTCCTCCCAGAATTTGCCCTAAACCAGGACACTCCCCTAAAGAAAGGAACACTTAAAAATATTTCATTAAATAGGTTTCCATCTGACCTATTAGTTGGAATTCTATGATTATTACTGCCAAAAGGGTTATGAGTGTAGATAAAATATAAATATAAAAGCAACAAACTTTGGAACCTGTTCTGTAATTAGTTGCCTGGAGTTCATTTGCTTTGGTGTATTTGTCTGTGACTGAGGACAGTGCACATCTTATCACAGGCCTCACAAAGGATAAGTTTGATTCCAATGCTCACTACACCAAAAATGTGCTTGTGCATGGCACTGATGCTTTTCAGGCAGCTTCAGACACATCAGTGGCTACTCTCTTCTATTTGTCAGGAAGGGGAAGACAAGGATACTCTAATTTTGATGCTGAAAAAGCAAGAAAACAACTTTCCTTCCAATAAAACTAGAATAATTATATTGCTATCTATGATGGTCAACTGTCCTCAGGAAACAAACCAGAGCTTTACTTTCTTATATTTTTTTACAGCCTGCCAAATGACTGACTGGATTCTCATTTTTTCACTTTTTACTTGGCTGCTTTTCACCTCTACTCCTCTCAAAACCAGGCAACTGAAAAACATATGAAGTGTCCATGAAGATGAATATTTTTAAGCTGCATCTTTAAAACTACAGCCTGACAATACTGTAAAAAGTTGTTAATTGAAGATCACAACTACTACTGCATTCCTATGTTATGCCAAATTGAATTTTTACATATTATGGCAACATTTTTTAGTACACGTAGCAATCCATAGGATCCAATCTATAGTATCCCAACTCTACACATGTGATGGATGGTATCTTTCAAAGCAACAGAGGTGGAAAATGAAAGTGATTTAACTACCCCTTGATTTTTAACCCTGCCACTGATGTTTGGGGACTGCACATCTGCCCTCTCCATTCAAAACAAGTAGGATCAATGTTTGCTCCTCTGCCAGCTATCTCTTTTTAAGTCATTCATGGAACAACCTGCTACTCTCCATTTCATCTGCTCTGCTACAGCAACCCAGCAGTACCTTTGACAGGCCCGTAACTGACAGCAGACTGCAGCTTTTTAGGTGTAAAGGCAAAAAGCACAAAACAAAGAAGCTGGTAATTTCTGACTAACCTTCAGTCTTATGACATCCATGGTGCACCCAGTCTTATCTTTCACATTCTTCTCCCACAGAAGATTCTATGAAAAGAAAAAGTTGTTTCCATAAACAAAGTGGCATGGGATGAGTTTCTACAAAAAGCCACAATGATTATTTGATAGTCATGTATTACTTACCTGAATAAAGAGATTTAAATTTTCCTCTTTTATATTTCCTGGAACTTCAAATGTTACTGTAATTATAGCCTGCAAATGGGAAGATACACTTATTATTAGCACACTGAATAAACATCTTGATACAGTTATTTCAAAAAGTGTTCTTTATTACTCAGCCTCATAAAAAGGCAAGTATATGACAACATCAAATTAAAAAAAAATCTCTATTTCTGTTCTGCTCTAATTTGCTAAATTAAGCTCTACTTTTTGTTTCTGTTTGGGTGTGCACTTAAAGAGCATACAAAGTGCTTTGAACAGTTCAATACCATTAGATGCTACCCCATAATTCTTTGCTGTAGAGACTATTATGATCAAGCTTTCAAGTATGGTTAAGAATGATATTTTTTTTGGCATACCTATCTTCATGACAATTCTATCAGACAAAAAATAATCAAAATAGTTTTCATAAAGGCAACCTGTACTTGCCTCATAAGAAAAGCTGTTCATAAACAGACTGTGTAGGAACAGATTCAGAAAATAAAGATGCCTGAAGGTAAGTTTTGTTCCAAAGCAACCACTAGCTAACTGCTCAAGATCAATCATCAAAAAAATTAAAATAAACCATGTACTTTAAAATCAGCAATTTATTTAAAGAAGAAATAGTAAGTCTTATTTTTGCCACTATAACTCAATGGTATGGAAAAACAGAGAGTGAATTACTTCCTATAATGCTTTCCAACTACTACCTTCAGATGACTAGTCTAACTTAAGGAAAAAAAAAATTAAAGCAACAAGCAGCAAATGTTTGTCTATTGACCAAGTAAACTTATCTAAACAACCTAGAGCTAACAGTCTGAGCAGCTTCAAAACACAGCAGACCAAAGTTCACTGTGCTCCAAGCACACTGCAGTTTCTGTTGACCTTCAACATGAAGATAATAAGCACACTTTGTCATACAACAAGGACCTGCAGCCTACTGTGAGAAGTGTTCTGCCCTCATTTATGCCTCAAATGTCTCAACAATCGTCTTAAATATGTGGGTGTTAAACTAAACAGAGATACTAACAATGAATTCTGTCAAATGGCTCAGCACTACAAAACCAACAGTAATCTCCTTAATAATACAAGGATACTGTAGCTCATAACATTCAGGAAGGCTTCAACTTAACATTTCTATCTACTATTTCTATCTATCTATCTATCTATTCATTCAGGGATCTATTAAGATTCCATAACTGAGCATATTTAAAAATCTAGATTAAACGAAAACTATCAACATTGTCATTGTAATTATAATTAAGCGTGAACTGATTTAATAATCAGTAGTTCCAAAATTAAATTATAATTGCCTTTTCCTGTTTTCAAGACTAGCCACTTCACAGTTAAAATATGTAGTTCAAAAAGAAAAACACAGGCATTGTACGCATCCTGTTTTAACCTGAAAATTAAATGTAATCATTGAAACATTCTGAAGAAAGCTCACTTTTCTAAGACACCTTAAAAAAATAGAAGCTTTTACTTTTTTGCAGCCACTGAGGGGACTTGTGACCTACAGGTGAGCCCCATCCCCCTAGGGACACCCGAAGGAGGACTGTGACCCACAGTTCAACCAGAGAGATTTTGTTTTGGACAGAAAACCTACAGGACAGACTGGCTAAAAATTTAGAACTTGTTTCTGCAAATACCTAAAAATAAAAAGTAGTTCTGTTTGTGATTCCATGTGAATCAACAAACGACATGACTGGAGCACTGGAAGTTTATAAGCTATTTTTGAAAGTGAGACTTAATATAGCCATTTAGGGTCTATCTACAACAAAGCACATTCCTTTTGTGTAATCTAGGTAATCTTCCAAATACCTTAGAACATGTTACTCCCTAAATGAAACCTTCTGAAACAGTAACAAAATTAGCATGCAATACTGAACAGCCCTGTTCTTGCAAAAACATTGAAATAGTGCTTTTTGTAATTACCTTATCTAAATGCTCATGTGTTGTCTTTACATGCTCAAGCTTTTTCTGCAAACTGAAAATAAGTAAAGTTAAATGTCACACTTGAGTAGGGGGGCAAAATATCATTAGTTCAAAATTTAAAACATTCCAGTATTGCAGAGCAAAACTGAAATATCAAAGAGAGACTATATATTCAGAATAAGCTTCAACAGTTAATTCAGTTTTAATCTCAAAATAGAAATGTTTAATTATATTTGTTTAACATAGTTAATTATGTTAGAAAATAGAGTTTTTGAAAAATAAAGATAATTATAGTCCTGACTTGCAACATCTTCAGCATTAAAAGCATTTATACTTCAATGAACGTAACACCCTTGATACTCCTTTGTGCAAAAAAAAAAAAAAGGCAAACTACATCATTAAAGCAAGCAAGAAAAAATAAACAATTAGAATTTATCAAGTTAATAGATGTCAGTTTTAAATAAAAATTTACAATTATTTGAAAATCAAGAAGAAAAGAATGTACAAAGCTGTTGCTTGACAGAACAAAATCTGTAGTATGAATTGAAATGCTATACACCAGCTTCCACTTCTCAGCTGTACAGCTCACTTCTGCTATGCAGCGTGCCTGAAAACTTAAAACAGATACTCTCTACTCAATAAAGGAACTCAGGGACTTCTTTTGTAAACTAGTATTTAGGGTATTACTGCATCTTTTTGTGTGACAACACAAAATTGTACTGCAGCTTTAGATTTCACATCCACATTTGTCTTGATTAATCAAGATAGGACAAAATTTCTTCAAACACTGTGTTCTGTACTGTTTCTGTTTCCTCTCTGTATTGAGAATAACACACAGAGAAGAAATACTGCAGCACAAGTTACTATGACACCCTCTGCCAGTTCAGAGAAGACTGTCCATAAAAATCCCTCCTCCTAATTTGATGACTGCAAAATTTTAAGAAGCCTTTATGGTGGGGGGAAAAGACACCGTCTGCTACAGAAGTAACATTTCACATTCCTACTTCTCCTATTTCCTTTGCTTTGCTGTCTTATTCTCATACTGCCCTCCACAGAATCCAGAATTCATGATGTGTTTCCTGTGACTTCAGGGTATATACAGACTACAAAGTTCTACCACAGTCACACCAAACAGATTTCTGTCTGCTAACAGAAATCCTTCCTGCAGTATGCCATTAAAAGAACAAATTTATTAATGTACTGCTGTGTATTTGTGTTCAAGTGGTGCTGGATACAAAGAGTTTTTCTGCTCAGGTGATGACACTGAAGCCACCACTAATATTTTATGTACAAACTTCTGTATCTAGGAACTAAAAGCAGGGTAAGCGATTTTGCTGTGCTGAGTTCAAACATAAACAAAATACACTTTACTTAAGTAGTCTACAATCTTCTTGGTAGTTTCAGAATTTGTCTTTAAATGTTGACATTTTAGAGTGTTTCCTCTGTTTTAATATTGAGAATATTGAGAAGCTCTGAAGTAACTTCTCTCTAAGAGAGAAAACTAGACTGAGGAAAGCAATAGAGTTTTTTTGGCAGTTTCTTAAGAACTTTCTCAGATCTGTGGAGTGCAGCAAACTAGGAAACTTCACAGAACACCACCTCACATTACAGATAATCAGATCTAATGGTGAACTGCTGTTATCAAGAACAATCCTTTTCTGGTTCACATCTTTTTACTCTTTTATCTGTTGTGTGGCTCCAGCATTAATCAATTCAGTTATCTGATCCATTGTAAGAACTTGGAACATGAGTTTATAATCTGGCTTACAAACTAATAGTTATCTATTAACTCTAAAGGATATCTCAGCCTCCCTCCTCTCTTAACTTTGTTTTGGATGCCTAGTTTGGTATTTCCCGGATGCTGCCGTTGGTAGAAATCATGAAACAAACACTACAGTATTTCACTAATCAGACAACAAAGCCAGTGCCAGCAAAAAAACAAAAGACCAAACCTATCATTTTGATAGTACCATACCAGTTCAGAGGGAAAACTCACAAGCACATATTATCTAATAGAGACTACTAATTTGCATATCCTGCAATTTCTCCCTTCTGTGAATAAGGAATTTGCTCCATTCCATGATCTGGAGTGAAAAGTGTGTATCCAGGAAGAAAACTGAAGCTGATACTGCCCTCCTTTTCCCTCCTTTCCTTTATGATTGCTCTAGTGCTCCTCACTCTCTTTGCTGTGCTTCAGCACACACAATGAACAGAAAGACCTTTTTCTCTTCCTTCCCACTTAACTTCTGCATCCATCCAGGACACTGAAGCATGTATTTAGCATTAAAAAACCCCAAGAATGAGAAACACAGTATTCAGAATTTGTACAGCCTTTGTTTGCTGTGGAACCTCAGCCCCTCATTCTTTTCCAAGAAATCTAAGGAAGCCTCCATTTCAACATGATACAAAGGAGAAAAATTTTGAAATGCTTTAAAAGAACCACAGAAGTGTACAAATCTACTCTGATGTTAAACCCAAAGTTGCATTTTGGGGAAAAAAAAGACAACCAGCCACACACATTCTGGCTCATTTAACTGCAGAAGATCAAAAAGGTTTTTGCAGGCATTTGAAGAAAAGAATTCCATCTATATTACCACTTACAAAGCAGTAATTTTTAAAATGTGACTCTCCTGGTCTAGACAGGACAGAGTAAACTAGAATTTCTAACAGAAACTCAGATGCAAATTTGAGCCAGGATTTCTGTGTGTCTCTTTCACACACAAGTATTTTTTCTAATAGAAGACAACAAAATTATCATCATACCTTACTCCAGATAAACTGTCAAAAGCATGTAGGTCCAAGACATTAGAGAGATCAACTCTAAAGAGAGAGGGAAAAATAAAGCTTTGTATTTTTGATTGTATTTTGTATTTAAATGTCAGGTTTTAAAGGTGATCACTGAAGCTTATGTTTCTTTTCTTGTCTATCAGATTTATGCCATTAATAGTTAGCCTTATTTTTGGATATCAGTGGTTGGTACTGTCTAATACAAGGAAATGCTATGTTTATTTACACAGTAACGTGTAAGCACAGAAACATTTTTTTTAAAAAATACAGTAAAATACAAGGTATTTCCAAAATTATGGTAAAATCCCCTTCACTGGATGCCTGAATAATAAATTTTCCCTAAATGGGAAATGGAACCTTGAACCTCTCAAGGCAGACACAAACCCCTGGAATATATGTTGTTTATACTGACACATTGTTAGCAAACAAAACTGTAACAACTTTGTGAGGCAAGCACCAGTACTAGGAATTTCAACTTTACAATTTGAAACAGACAAACAAAAATGTAATACAGAATAAGCAGTACTGACCATATCTGCTTACAAGAATGGCTACCTATAAACTTGCATAAGAAACTTTTCTTCATAAAGCAATACAGACTAGAGATTTCACTGCTAATAGCAACTGATAGCTTTTCAGATGCAGTTAATGACATGTGGCTAAAACAAAAAAACATGAGAGGTAAAAAAAATCCACCTCTGGAATATAACCAGAGTCACTCAACTTTAACATTCAACATTAGTTGTACCAAGTAGTTTCTAAGATGAAAGATTAATAACAATTTACAAACAATTCCTGCATAAAATTCATGACCAGATCAGTGTCAGTTGCTCTCAGCAGTGTTCTAAAAAAAACACATAGTAACCCTCCCTCTTAAATGTGGGCTTTTGAGGAACAACTCTCCCTTAAAAAGGGTATGTCATCAAATAACATACCAATATGTTATAATACTTTTGTACTTATTTCACATTTGGAAGGGTTAATAATGGAAGAGACCCTATATGCTGTTAATGTAACGAAGAGTTGTCATTGAGGACCGAATCTGAGACCCACTTTACCTCATATCCAAAACATCAGACACCATAAAATATGCAAAGAGATCACGTTAGATCTCCCCCAAATGGACATTTAAAACACAAATCATGTAGTTTAGTATCTTCTTCAAAAATGGTCCTATATATTACTCAACAACAGCAGGAATTTTTCTCTGTGATTTCCAACTACACTTGGCAATAACTTTAAAAAGCCAAGTATCCTTTATTAAGATAATAACTCTTACCTTCCCTTTGAATTTGCTTAACCTATATTTTATGAACATTAACCACAATAATCCAATAATTGATGTAAAAGTGCACTAATCAGTCCTAGCAGTCTGAAAGATACACAGCTCTCCTAATGCTCCTGGGAATACAATATCCATTTAAGTCCTTATTAAAGAAGAAATCTGAGTCAGAATTTCAATTAAAAATAGCAAAAACAGTGCAATGATTTTTCTTGTTCTTGTAACTTCCTTCCACTGCTTTCAATATCATTTTGTAGGAACAACTTACTTGCAGCAGCAATGAGAATAATATTTAAGGTGACACAATAGATGAAAAATACTGTAGTGCACAAAACCAACCTGACCTTGCAAGCTGCTCTTCAGCCACAAGGTTGGTCAGCACTGTATCTCTGTGGCCAAGAATGCCAAGGGTGTCCTGAGGAGCACTAGGAAGTTCATGGAACAGCTAGCAGTTCATGGAAGAGACCCTGTGGTCCTAGCAGTTCATGATCCTGCCCATCCTGTCAGCTCCAGTGAGGCTGTGCCTGGAGCGCTGTGCCCAGTTCAGGGCTCCTCAGCACATGGAGCTCCTGGAGGGAGGCCAGGGGAGGGCAACAAAGATGTTTAAATGACTGGAGCACCTCACTAATGAGGAAAGGCTGAGGGAGCTGGGCCTGTTCAGACTCAAAAAGATCACTGAGAGGGGACCTCCTCAGTGTATAGAATTATCTGAAGAGAGGATGTCAGAGGATGGACCAGGCTCTCAGTGCTGCCAGGGAACAGGACAAGAGGGAACAGGTAGAAACTGACACAGGAAGTTCCACCTAAACATAAGCAGGAACTTCTTTACTGTATGGGTGACCTAGCACTGGAACAGACTGCTCATAGAGGGTGAGGAGTCTCCCTCCTCGGGGATATTCAGGAATCATCTGGACACAATCCTGTGCCATGTGCTCTGGGATGATTCTGCTTGGAAAGAGGGTTGGACCACTATGCTCTCTTCCAACCTCACTAATTCTGGAATTCTGTAATATGAACACTAGCAAAGAAAAATATAAATTAAAAAAATATTTTTACCTCCTCAAAACTATTTTTTTCTGAATGCTTATTCAAAAAAAAACCAAACATTGCATTAAATATTTCTAATTCAATATTTTTCCTTTAATAAAGCTGATTTAATAGGACACTTAAACTGTCACAAAAGAAGCAGGATCGAGTACCTAGTAATAGTGGCCATTTAATACCTTGATCTTTGTGTCTCTAGAATTTTAACAAGTCCATTTATTGACCTAAAATAAAACAGAAAAATCATTAGTTAGATGAAAATACAACTGTGATACATTTTTTGAATATGTTAACCATGGACAGCATCAAGTGAAATAGCACCCCAACTCTGCTATCAGCTTGTTAAATAACTATCAGATATGGGTGGGGATACTTGGTCTCCACTAACAGCCAGGGAACTTCACCAGTTCTGGCAAGACACCACCAGTGAAAAAAACATTTTCCTATCCAAAGCTATCCATGATACATTTTGCTCAGTCTAAACATTTTTATTTTTGTATTTCAAACAACTAATACAATTGCAAAGTATTTAAAATTTTTGATGTTTAATTTGGTTTATCATGGTATTGATAGAAAAGGGCAATGTCTTCAATCATTAATTTGATTCAGACCATGGTTCTTCTGCTCCCATGATAACTGTGTGGGACTTCCTCCATATATCTCTGCATTTGCTAGTGAACTCATATTTACCAGCAGGTTTTTTCCCCCCTTCTGCTAATTCTCAAAAATGGCAACAGCTGCTCAGAAACATAAAAACATAAACACTTCAGATAAAGGCCTGTCCTTAGTAAATAACATCAAATCTTACCTAGATAGACAAAATGTTAAGATTGTGTAAGCACACAGAAGTACTGGAATACCTTTTGCAAGAGGCAGTCTCTTAATCCCTTAAAAGTTTATCAATGTGTCATTCTAATAATGAGATCTAATTCATATTCTAACAGCAGTAAAGAAGCAAATATTATTAATTTTTGAGGCAGTACAGTGTTAGTTATGCCAAGTTTCATACCTCACAGATGTTCTGACTTTATTCAATTCTTCCTCCGAAACCAAATCTGTTTTATTGATGATTATAAGATCAGCTAATGCAACCTGCCTATGTATTAAGAAAAAAAAGAGAGAAAAAGATATCACTAACAAATATTTTATCTGTAAGGCAGAAACACCATCTCTCCCATGGCCCCAAAAGATAGTATGAACATTGTTAGTACAGAAGGGCAAGCATTAATCAAACTAGAACATCACAGAGAATGATTAAGGTACTACTGACTTCTTCTCAATATGTTCTTCTGTGCCCTAACAGATCAAATCAAGGCTTGGTAGATTCTTTTATTTCAGGTTGCTTTGTTTGTTTCTTTGTTTTCATTTTTTATGGCATCTAATCCAAAGTGCTTTGCAAATGGTCCTTGTAATGTGACACTTGAAGTCTCTTTGCTTTATAAAGATTTCAATTGTTAAAATCACCTTTAATTATTGTGGCTCCACATTTATTAAAAAGTATCCAGTTCTGCTTCAAGCATGATAAATCCTAACACAAAACTTTTAATTCCCTCAACAGTTGCTTCTCATTCAATTAAATAAAATCCCATCATTATTAAAATGGAAGAGTCAGTTCTTGGCAGAAAGATCAAATGAAACATGAAGTTACTTTTCAATATTTTACCTCATAACACCAATCTACCTAATTTTAAGCAAAGCAAGAGAAAAAAGCCCTATAAAAGAACCCATTTCCAATGAACTTTTATACAATACAATTCCTAACTTTATTCTACATCCATACCGAGATGCTTCATTGATAAGGCCTTCTGGTTTCTCCTCTGTCAAGTGCTAAACAAAAATTAAGAGAATTGGATTAATCATATTCAAATTAAATTTAAATTCATTTTCAACTAAAGAAAGCCAAACAGAATTCAGCTGAGGCTTGTTTTTCAACAAGGTATTAAGGAAGATGGCATCTAGAATCTTTCTGTTAAATGATGGTGAAAAAGTACATTTATATACATTTATCCACCATTACAAAGATTTATAATTACCTTAAAGCAAACTCTTCTAATTAATATTATTATTTAACATTCCATTATTATTGGAATGTTAAAGAGTTAAAAAACTTTATAATATTTAATTATTTTTCAGCTTTACAGTGAAGTAAAAAGGTCACCATGACATACTCTGACAATGAAAAAATGTATCTGGAAGAAAATGAAGGCTCAGTAATTTTACAAATGAGTGTGAACTCAACTACCTAACAAAACACAGACCAGGCTTGCAATACAGCATTTCATATATGTAACTTCACACTCTTTTCCTCTGGAAGACTGTACAAGATAAACTGATAGTAAAAACTGGTAACTTTTTTCCAGGTTTGTATGAATAAACCACTACTCTGGCAACTTTGTCCAAGATCAGAAGCTACAGAAGTTTCAGTATCATCTCCACTTGTCTATTGTCTTAACAGAAGAATTAGTGAAAGGGAAAAACATACCTGCATCTCAAGCAGCAGCATAACATTTAGGAACACAAAGCTTTACTTAACTTAGGCACAGCTACACTGAAGCAGCAAAGATCTAACTACAAGTTACTTTCTGCCCACTCTGCCATGGAGGCAGCAATCTCTAGGAGAGAAATGTCACAGACATCTGGAGGATGTAAAACTTCAAACTGATGCTGTAATATTAGTAAGAACTTGCTTACATCTCTGGGAAGTTAAGAGTCCTATGCATTCCTTCATCAGCTCTAAATGTATCAGGATTATTACTTTAAAATCTCAGTTTCAAGTTACAGAAATACCAAATTAAAAGTGGGATCAATTCTCATGGGAAATATATGCATTTTTAAAAACCTAGAAAACTTCCTTTCCTTTATTGGAATTATCAGGCATCTAACAATATTTTACTTCAAAAACAAAAATAGGTTATTGCATACTGTGAGTCTATCATGTAAAAAGAAACAATACTATTTCCTGATTGTGCTCAACCTAAAGCAGAGTGTAACAAGATGACTCTCAGGAACGTCTCCTCTGACCTTTTCTTTGTAATCCTCTTTGTACTGATTTTCCTCAATTAATCTTTAGATTTGTTGCCCTGTAAAGAACAAATGTCAGTAGTCCAGATGTCAGGTCCTGGAAGTTGAGGACTGCAACTTCATGCTGTCCAACTGTTTGCCCTCGATTAAAGAAATTAGTATTTCACATTGCTGTGTGACAAACCCGTTAGAGTGATAACCCAGGGTATCAATTACCACTTCAGTTTCAATTTGGCTGACTGGTCACAGGGATGTTTGTCAGCTTTTCTTGTGATGGATTGGTTCTTTGAAGCATGACATACTTAAATTGCTGCCCATTATCTCAATGTCATTAGCTGTATGGCTTTCAAAGTTCTTTAAATAATAGGCAGCTGTGGAGGTCAGGCTTTGCAATCAGAAACTAAACAAATTAGCAAATCCTATTACAAAGAGCAAAAGTTGTTTACTTAGTACACAACTGAGAAAGTCTGAAGTTGCTAATATCCTGAGTAGATGTCAGTGTTTTTTTTACAAGTTTACTGATTAGATAATGTATGTTTTCACTGAGCTGCCAAAGGTAATAGCAGATGGAAAATTTGAATGTTTCAAAGCATTTTTGTGTTACTTCTGTTACTTGAAAATCTAATATTTAAAAAACTAAATTTCAAACAGTAATAATTCAGTGCTGCTGTGTGCAACACAATTATACTTGATCTAAGAAAGTAATTCAGCAGTGCATGAAGAAAAGGATAAACAGAACAACATTTTTACAAACAATAAAACACATCTGAATTAGTATGAGGGAACCCAGCTGAAAAGGGGCTGACCTAAAACATAATATGATTTCTTGTGATAGTTGAGCTGATTTAGAAGACAGTTCCTGCTTGGACATTACCCCCTTCCCCTCACTCTTCTACCAACTTCTCCACAAAAGTTCTTGCAGAACACAATGATAGTAACTTGTCAAACTGGTTTGCTATGAGGTTAGATTTGTTCTGTTCCAGTCCAACATAAACAGATGAGAGGACAGGACTGCTACCCTTTCCATAAATCAGCTATTAGATAAGCACAAATGAAAGGAGAAACCCAAGTAATCCAAACAAAAAAAAATCTTAAACAGGAAGAATCAGTCTCTTACTTTTAAACCATTATTCTTCAGTTCTCTGACCAATTTGCAGCTATTGTAAATGCAGAATTATTAAAACAACATGGAATTTTTATATGATTAAGGATTTTTTTCTTAGGGTCACTTTTTTTTGAATCCTGCAAAAATCAATACCCAATCAAAGCAGTAACCTCCTGAATTATTAAGTTGCAAATAGTTATATTTACACCTACCTATTACCAAAAAAAAAAAAAA
>VWYO01023304.1:38098-50668 GCA_013400275.1 Rhadina sibilatrix
AAAAAGCTGAACTATTTGGTTTAATCACAATTTTTGCTGACCTAAGCTCACTGTCATATATGTCTGTTCTTCCACTATACTTTATATACAGATTACTCTTATACCTTCTCTTTTTGTCTGCTTCCATATAACATTTTAATGTGAAGCAGTACCAGGACACCTGTGCTGTCATTTTTCCCCACCACAGCTGCCATTACATTAGTACCCTTCCCAGCCCAAGCCCTAACTCAATTTTTACCACACTGCTGTAAGACATCTGTTCTTATATTCTCATTTCAAGTAACACAGACCAGTGAACAATTTCTCCATTGTTTTTACAGTAATCCAAATGCCTACTTGGATTAAAAGCAAGATTCCTAAGTGAAGAGATAAAACTAGAAAGAACCAAGTACTTAGCTGTAGAAGACAGAAAGACACAAATTTCCACTGATACTGAAGGGTCTTGATTTGCAACCTTGGGAGAGGTGATAGTAGGAGTACACAAACATTAAGTAGAGAAATTATAAAGCTAGGTTCCTGTAATTGCAAATACGAGTATACCTTAGATAAGTAGGAAACCGTATTAGGTAAGATGGTGAAGAGTTTTTAGTGCAGCAATGTACTTTTACAGAGGCAACCTGGCAACTCTTGTCAGACATGTTGCAGTGTCTGTAAGAATCAGAATTCCTGGGAATATCAGTACTTCCCTGTTCCCATTCAAAACATAGTAATAATGAAATACATCCTCATTCAATGTAAGAATTATAGCTGTAGTTAAAATAAATTAATCCACATGAACATTACTGCAATAGCTGTTCTAATGCTGCAGTTTTAAAACACATAACAAATGTAGTAACCTACCTGCAATCCATGCTTTGCATCAACAACAGACACAATACCTAAAAGAAAACATTAAAATGGAATAGAAATTGCAATCAGCTGACAGTTTAACAACTTGCAAACCTCCTGTACAAAGGTAACAGTATCAGCACATTTACAACTAGTTATAATAAACTGGAAGCGTTGAAAGTATCTGAAGATAAAACTTGTAACCTAAATATTTTTTTTTATTCCTTGTCATATCTGTGGTAGTAAAATGTCTACAGAACCAGGTGAGGTAAATTCTGGCAAAGTAGATGCCTCATCTTCCACAAGAGGAAACTGGCTGAGGTATGCTTTTACAGAACATTGAAACAGATTAAGGGACTGACTGATGTATTCAGCCATTCTGATGGTAAATGACCAGGAATTTGCAAGTCTCTGGCAGAAACTCAGGAAGTCCTTTCTTACTGACCTCAGTGCTTCCCTCCTTGGCTAGATGGGTATTTCACAGACTGACCAAAATGTTAGTAGGGCATTTTTTCAAGCCAAAAAGTAGTTGCTTTCCTACATTAAAAACATTACTGTTAAACTACTATAGTGATGATTTATCTTTCAGTAATCTCAGGTTTTTATTGGAACACAGCAAATATTAGAGCCAATAAGTACAATAGGTGAAGAAAGCAGAAAACAAAAGGCAGGAACATCTAGGTGTTGACAAGTTATCAATTCAGAAGAATAGGAAACCCTTTAAGAAGCACTACATTGCAGGAGAATGGGGGAAGGAAGAAAGAGAAAAAAAAGCATGTTGTAATATTAGTCCTAAATGAGGTTTTGTAACATGTAGCTAATGAGATTTTCCCCCTCTTACATCACAATAAAGAACTGTCCATATCTGATCCCTTAAAAAGCATTACACAATATTTATTGGATTTAGCAAGACGAAACATCTCTCCAAGTCCATAAACAAGCACCAAAAAAAGCAGGGATACCTCTGTGATCAAATCTGGCAGTGTGAAAACCAAGTTCATACATTTCAAACATTTTCTGAAACCTAGCCGTAAAACACTAAGAACACATTACTCTAAATTGAGATACAAAATGCCAATACACAGGAAAATAAGTTTGCACTTCTTACCATCAAGATAGATGTCACTTCCCAGCTCAGAATCAACCCAGAACATGGAGGCCACAGCTCCTAAGAAGTGCAGTATATATACAGTTGCAAAATTGAGATTTTTCCAGTAAACTATATACATTGAAGTATTTCATAGAAAACCTGTATTTGTAGTGCTAACAACAAGATCAGCAGCTAAAGTCATTAGAATACCTAAAACTGTCCACTTGAAGTGATATGATGCAGTCCTTCAAACACCACTCTATATCAGACCCAAATACCTGTCAGTTGCTCTAGTGCTTACTCATGCAAGACATAGCAGGGACCACAACCTGAAATTGTTTTCTGGTATCTATTGATTTTTTTTTTCCCAAAAGCTTAATAGTTTTCCAATTTGACTCAAACAGAATTTGTGTGTAACAGAGGCCAAATCAATGTCCTGTCTTTTGAAGAAAATTACTTTATAATGACAACTACTTAGCTTTGAGCTGGAAAGCACCAGTCTCCTAAAGGGGAAACAATTGAATTTGTGATAAGAATTTCCTTCCCTCTCCATCTACAACAGATTTTTAATGTGGATGGTTTGGAGAAAACTGTTTTGGATAGCTATTCCTAACATGAGCTCAAGTTTAAACACCTTTTCATAATAAATATGAGAGCAAAGAAGCTTTTTGTAAAATCTATTATTGCTCTTTAAGAAGAATGCAGTAGTCTGTTTCACAGTATATTTTACACCTTCACAAAACATAAGGCCTATCACAACCAGTGTAACAATACAACAGATTCTAACTATTTAGACTTTAAAAGAAGGAATGTAGAACATCAAAAGTTTACTGAAAACTACTAGTTTCAGAGTATGATTCTCTCTGCTAAGCCCAGTGTCTTCTCTAAATGGAAATATATTTTAGCAGGATTTCTGCTAAGCTTTTAATTCAATTTAGAGCAAGTTCAACAAACAGAACCCAACCAAACACACAACATCATATTTGCACCTTAACCAATTCACTGGAGTCTATACAACCATCAAAGCATGGGTGCCTGACAACTCACCCCTTTATACTACAACTGTCAAAGTGAACTAACTGGTGAGCAAGTAGGCACTTCATAAAAACAGAATAATTATCATGGTTATGAAAATTGTAATGTGAACTACCTGGATCTGCCAAACCAGTTGTTTCTAACAATATATAGTCAAATTTTCCTCTCCTTTGCATCAGGTTCTCAATTGCTTTCACACCATTGTCCCTGTTGGAAGAAAGAATTAAATGTGAGAACAGAGAAGACAAGATAAAGTATGTATTTAAATGCATCTTCTGATGCAGAACACAGTGTCAGTATCATCAAAGCAAAAGTTCTAAGTCAGGACATTTGCAGACTTACAGTCTACAATGAAACTGTAGTTATCTGCTGGTATAATATTAGGCAAATTTTAGTTTTCTGTTTCATTTTAGTCTGAAAATTTTATTTGCCTAATCCCACCAGATTACTTAAAGATTTGTTTTCAAACACTGAACAACCTGTAAAGGGCAGTAGGGCTGTGTAGATATGTAACTATTTGGTTTGGCAGCAGATATTACAGAAATAAGGGTGAGGCAGAAGTGAAGCATGTTGCCCTGCCTTTCTACCTAACCTACACCAAGATTAACATGTGCCATTTATTAAACCAGAGCTGATGAAGTCAGCCTGAAGCAGGAATGTATAGCATTTATACAAGAAACCAAGGTACATAAAACACAGCAACAAGACACCCCAGAACACCGCAATCCAGTAAGATCTTCTTCTTCCACTTACTACCCACTACTATTTAAGGCATAAGACCAGTTCTCCCAAATTTTCAGGACAAACAGGCCACGACCCTTATTTACAAACTTAGTACAAACAATTCAGCATTGAAACAAACTCTAGGGTTTGTTTCTTTGATACAAATAGTCTCTTGCTTTTTAACATGACCATCAGCTTACAGATTTGGATATTCTGTTTCATTAGGTCACAAAAGGTTTTCCATTCCTCCTTTTTGATGAATACAATATTGAAACAGTAGCCAATGAACAAAGAAGCAAAGTAAATATTTTGTGAGGAAAACAGGAAACCCAGGTGCTAGTTTCAGCCTACCTGAATCTTCAGCTCCCTACATAGAAGCATATAATACTAACAACAGAGGGACAGATCCCCACTCTACAATACCCCAGTGGTCTTTAAGTTGATACTTAGATTACTTTCTGAAAGACACCAAGTCCAAACCCAGTAAGGAAGCAACAGGAAATGAATTTCTACCTCCCAAATTCCAACTGTTGTTTCATCTGACACAAGAAATCAAATCTCAACCAATTCTACCATCAGCTTCAGGAATCAAATCCTGGATGTCTTCTTCCCTTCCTCAATTCCCCACAATATCCACTGTAAGAGCTTGTACAATAGTCCTTACTTACTTTACTGAACAGCACAAGCAGCCATTTCTGAGCTCCAGCCATTCTTCATAGAGTTCTCCCCCTTGACTAATTGCCAGAGATTTCTCCAAGGCACTTCCTGAAAATACAAGTAGTGCTATATTTTTAATTTACAATCTTGCATGACAATGCCTGTAAGAGAGAGATATGTGGATTACACTCTTTTCTCCTGAGACCACGCTTCTGACATGATCTTAAGAAATTTTTATTTTCCATTTTATGAGAAATTTAAAAGCCAAGACAAAGTTGATCCCACAAAGATCAAACCCCAGTGGATGATGGTACATCACATGCGCCACAAAGTTTGATAAAATAAAGGGACACCAGCCTGTGCCTCCGTATCAAAGAAAGGCTCTGTCTGTAAATTTTATTTTAGGCTCTGTGACCAGAAAAGTGACACCCATCTTTGTTGATGAAAACAAACAAACAAAAAGGCCCCCACCAACACAGTGCAAACAATGTAAGCTTCTGACTATGATACAGATATGAAATTATAGCTAGAGCAATTAAAAATCCTGAAAGCAAAGAGTTCAAAGAACCATAGTCATCAAGCACACATCTCCCCATTTTCCTGGTCCAGAATAATTTGTGATCTGCAAAGGGCTGAGGGGAAAGGAAATAAAGGAAAATATTATCTACCAACATATTATTTTAATTTCTATTTGCTTGAAACTGAGTGGTTCAAATGGAGGTATAGCACTTCCAACAGGGTGAAGTATTTATTTACCTTACTCTGAGGACCTGCATTTATGTCCAAAACAGATTAATGCATGTCACTATTTTATGAAAAAAAGGCTTTCTGTCCTTCTGAAGATTATAAGGTATGTTAATAATTTCACTAATGGGTTTAAAATTACAACAGTCTTGGTTTCCAGCAGTTTTATGTACTTGTCATTCTGTGGCAGAAAGAAAGGTTTCTGTACTTTTACATACCTTCTCCGAATTCATTCAGAATAACTGCTATTCTTTTATTGTGCTGTTCTGTCAGAATGTAATTTAGCAGAGTTGTTTTTCCAGCTCCTAGAACACAGATCGTATTTCCATTAAAAGGTAAAAAACAACCCCACATAAACGCTTAAATAAAAACTAAACACTGTTATGCATGCACAAGCACATTCCAAGCAAATTCTCCTCTAAACAGGACTTTTAATTCTAGTACCCTACATTCTATTCTAATGATGCAGAAATTAATTTGTAGACATAGCTGACCCCACAGAACTATCAGGACACTAAATCTCAGTCTTAAATGACTCACAGTTTTTCCAATCATTAAGTGTCAGTACTTGATAAACTTACAAGTTCCCTACCAGCTGCAAAGCCTTTTCCTACAAAGGAACTAAACTAAAGGCACACTCAATCTTCTCACTCTTTCTGCCTTTTTCTGACCAGTTCTGCCATCAGTAACCACGGACGTGCTACTAACTGCTTTTAAGTGGGGCACTGTTATAAAACGTGTTCACACCCTCTCCGACACTTCCTCCGGAGCAGTTTCATCCCATGCACAAAATCACAGAATCGTCAGGGGTACAAGGGATTTCTGGAGATCATCTAGTCCAAAGCAGGTCACCACTACGACCAGGGAACCTTCATTACTTGTCCTTAAGAGGTTTTTGGGTTTTTTTCAGCAACAGCGCAATGCAGTACAACGTTACAACTTTCAGAACATGACGGCGATCCTAAATTTAACCAGATCCTTACCGTCCGTAACTGTGAGCAGCACACAGCAACTCTCCTGGTCGAGTGGGGAAAAGCCGAACCTCACGTTTTTCAGACTGCAACGCAGTCTGCATTTAACTGAGCCAAACATGTTGCACTATTCTGACAGAGGCCAAGAGCCGCCCGTCAATCGTGACCCGAATCGAGGCCCCTGAAAGCAGGGTGGTAATAATCGGCAACGGGTGCTCACACTGCTGCTCAGCGTGGCCCTGCAAATCCACTGGAGCGGCCAGAGGCTCCCGCAATGCTCACCCGGCCCGTGTGGAGGAGGCTCCCGCCCCGCAGCCCGCCCGGGCCTGCCCCACCTGCACGCAGCCCCGCGCCACTCCCGCTCCTCACCCAAGTACCCCGTGATGATGGTCACGGGGATCTTCCTGCCGGGGCTGCCATCGGTCTGCTCCACGCCGGCGGCGCCTATGGGCACCAGCTCGGGGCAGTCCTCGTCCTCCATGAGCGCGGGCGGCCCCGGCCCGGCCACCGCCGCCCCCCGCCCTCACACTGCCGACGGCGCCCGCGTGGCGTCACCGGAGTGACGTCACCGCGTGGCGTCACGCAGCGCCGCACGTCGGCCCCAAGGGCGCCTCCCCCGCGCGGGGGTTCTGCGCAGGCGCGGCCCGGGGAGGGGGCGGGGCCATCCCAATAAGGGAGATTTTGTCAGGCGGGGTGGCGTCGGGGGGATCGGGGTAAATGTCTGCGCCTGTCTCCTTGGTCAAGCAGGGACATCGGTGCGTGTCTCCTTGCTCCAGCAGGGACATCGGTGCGTGTCTCCTTGCTCCAGCAGGGACATCGGTGCCTGTCTCCTCGCTCCAGCAGGGACATCGCTGATGACGTGGCACAGGAGTGGGTCAGACCGTTCTTGAGAATCCACAATGAAGGCGACTCCTCACCCTCACGGGGCAGTCTGTTCCAGGGCACAGTCCGTACCTGCACAGTAAAAGCTCTTCCTCATGTTCAGGTGGAACTTCATCAGTTTCTGCCTGTTGCCTGGCGCTACTGAGAGGAGCCTGGCTCCACCTCTTGACGCCCTGTTTCAGGCACTGGTAGGCACCGATGAGGTCCCCTCTTCTAAAGAGGTTGTTTCTTGAGTCTGAAAAGGGCCCAGCTCCCTCAGCCTTGCCTCGTGAGAGAAATGCTCACCTTTAATCACCTCTCTTGCTCTCTGTTGGACGTGCTCTAGGAGCTCCATGTCTCTCTTGTCCTGAGGAGCCCAGAACTGGGCACAGCTCTCTGGATGTGGCCTCAGCAGGGCTGCTGGAGGGACAGGATCACCTTCCATGACCTGCTGCCAACGCGCTCCCTAATGTCCCAGGACTCCTTCCTGTGTCCTTTCTTGGCCACAGGGACGCTGCTGGCTCATGGACAGCTCGTTGTCCGGCAGGACGCCCAGGTCCTTCTCTGCAGAGCTGCTCCCCAGCAGATTGGCCCCAATCCTGGTTCAGACACACAGGAGCACTAAAGGAGTCCCAGTGTGAGTAACAAACACAGTGCAGGGTGCATGTGCACAGTCTATAGATAGATAATCAAATCATCAGCGAGGTGAAGGTTGGCTCTCCGCGCTCTCCATGAGGGGCGGTGAGGGGGCACACACCGTGTGTGAGACACAGCTAGGGTTGATTTTAACGGTGCTAAGTGCTTCCCAGCTTTTTGTGGGCCATAGGTTTAGCAGATGGGTGTCACATGTTCCATTGCTCCGCGTCAGAAGGCGTAAATGGAACAGCACTGGGGAGGCACAGAGGAGAGATTGGCCTGATGCATGCTGATACATGCATGCCCAAAAATCTAGGTGTGCATGTAATTCAGCTCTCAGAATGAGCTTCAGTAGCACTGGTTTGGGTACTGTTATGGTAAAGTGTGCTGGGCTTCATCTTGTTTGTTCATCTATTGGCTCGTATGGTAATAAATTGGCATTTATTCTTCACTCTTCCTGTACTTGTGTAAGTTTAAAGTATTCAGTACTGATAATATTTTATGATTTTCTACTCTAAATAGTTGGCTTCTCTTTTGGAATTCTCATTCTAATTTTAACAAGCATGTGAAATTCGGGTTTAAACAATGATAAAATAATTTATTTAATCTATTGATTCAGCTTGTCCTTGGAGCTACAACCATATTTATTCAAACCAAAATACCCACAATATACAGGCTGTTGATTTCTAGAGTTTCAAAACCAATGCATTATAAAATGCATCTTGTTTGCTTTTTTGTTTCAGTGACTCAGGACATTGCCGTGTATTATGCACCCTATTTTAGAGGACAAATCTTACCAGCTTTTCAAACCTGTATCTGCTGGAATTCAGCCTGGTGGTAGATGTTTTTGCTGTTCTGGGACTGCACAGTTGTATAAAATTTTGTTATTAAGCTATTGATTAAAAAAAAATTACAAGATTGTGTAAAAGACTAAAAAGTCAGAAAGACATTGGGAATGAGCAGTTTTGCATTGCAGCACATATTTAAAAATGGGTGTAAGTTGTCTTTAAAATGAGAACTATTTGTAATACTAAAATTTTAGTTACATGGCAGTGAGACATCTGGCATTGGGAAAGAAAGGTGATTAAATTAGCGTTATGGTTCCTTAAGTGGTTCTGCTTTCATCAGCTCACATAACACTGCTTTTATTTTTTTTTTTCTTTTGAACAAAATTACCTAAACCAAATACTGTGGTTTCTGGGTTTTCTTTTGGTTTCTTTAAAGTTTATATTCAAATGCTAGGATCCCCTTTGCTGTAAGTGTTAGCAGATCTTTCATTTCTGCTCAACCATGTAATAAAGTCTTGTTTGTAAAGACAGATGTAAAACCTGCATATTTTAGTGTGGTGTAAGCCAAATGAGCATAGCAAACTTAAATCTGGGCGGCACAGTTGAAGTGTTTTATTCTGAGATATTTGTAGACAAGGCATAAAACATCAGAAAGCAGTAAAGTGTTGCTGGGTACCAGGAAGTTGTATTTAATTATTATTTTAGTTGGCTCCACTTGAAATAAGTTACTCCCTTCCCTAATACTGAAGATCTGAGTGCAAGCAAAGCCATTTTATTGATGGACCAAAGACTGATTTTAGTGATGGACTAAAGTGTTTTGGAGGAGAATTAGGGAAGAAGGCTATAACAGGAAAACAAGGAAGAGCACTGCAGCTTGGTCATTCCTCATACAGTAGCAAGGGGGGCATGATCTGAGCCAAACAGCAGGAGAAGAAAATCACTGGCATTTCAATATTATGTTGAATATGAGTCTTGAAGCACAATAGCCCTGTGAGAAGAAGGTTCCTGTGTGGAACTATCAGTATAGTACAATATAGTTCAGCAGCTCAGAGGAAGGAATGGCAAATTCATGCAATGATGCCACTTGACCTGCAGAACAATAAGGAAATGGATATTAAGATCAGTTTTGTGATTTCAAAATATAAGCTGGTAGGCAGATGCATAGCTTCAGTCAGTATGATTTGCATATTCCCCATTTACTTCTTTCTTCTCTGTTATCTGCTTAACTGTTCCTATATTATTTTTATTTTCTTATCTGTACTGACATTAAGAGGCCAAGAGCCTCTTGCATTGACAGTTTCTCCTGACAACAAGACCTTATTTTTCTTTGAAGAGTGCAGATTATTCACATGCCATTTAAGAGAAGGAAGATCTTACTTCAGCCAGTGCACTTGCTTTTTAACACTACTACTTTTTATGGCTTATGTTCTCAGTATGCTGTTACAATGTGAAATTTAGTGGAACTAGAAACATCACAAAAAAGGTATGGTTTACAGTCAGAATTTTAATATCAGACCTCATCTAGCAAGCTGCCTTGTTGTACATAAGAAAATTATGTCAGTAGGGAAACATTTTTGAGTGTTGTCTCTGCTAGAGTTTTGTTCACTGTGAAGGTGAACAAAGAAACATTTCTGTTTGAGAAACTCTGATGTGAATCTGGCCAATAGAATTTGTATTCCTCTAGAAGAATTTGCCCAGACAAGTGGAAAAAGAAATATGCTTTCACATAGACTGTTTTTCTTCTTTTAGATCCGAGTGTTTTGTAAAAAAAAAAAAAAAAGGGGGCTGCAAACTGATCTAAGTTCCCTTTCTTCTGTTTCACCAACACAAAACTGAAACTTAAACCAAGGGGTGGCTTCCATTTTTTTAAGAGAGTTCAGTATTTCTTTGCCAATCTATTTAAAACATTAACAGGAATAATGGAAAATTACACTCATTTTTCTGAGGTTTAATCTACTAAATTTCATATAACATTTTTTGTTTAAAGTACTTCTGACTAAATTTTGGCCAAATCACTTAGATTTTACTGGATACAGTTGAGATCTGTGCCAAAAAAAGCACTGAACTTGATGGCAGGTCAGCTTCCTTTGGGGAAGAAGCATCCAGCTGCAGTGGCTACATTACCCTCTTCTGATGTGGTAGGAAGGTGGAATATGAGCAAATGCAAACAGACACTGTGTGTTCCTGGCAGGTGTTGCAAACTGAGATCATCACAGCTTTCCTCTTGGCGTGGACCTCCAGATACTCTTATGGGGTAATCAAATCACATTTATTCATTAATGAAGTTATATACCACTGGTGGTTTTTTGCCAAGGATGCAAACTTAACATTATAAAAGATATTGAGAGAACTCCCATGTGTCTTACTCAATTGATGGTCAATCAGCAAAGGTACATCTTCTACAATTATGCAAGTGACACTTAAGCAGGGCTGTGTTGGGATACAGGCCATGATTGTGGGATATGAAGTTGTGCTTAGCAATGTTCATGATGCCTTGATACTTGATCATGCAGTAGCAGTCCTCACAGGGATCAGGGATACCACTGCCAGTGAAGAAGAAAAAAGATGTTTGGAAATGTGTGCCTTAAAAGAAAAAAAATTAAAAAAAATTCCTTGGTAGGTGACATGTAGACATGCTGACGTGCCAGTCATTGTTTATTCCAGTGTTTCTCTAATCCCAGCCTGCAAACTCCTTCAGAACAATTTGCAGCAGTATCCATTCTGCCCAGGCATCCGCACAGAACCTGTGCTGACATTAGCACCAATCAGCTGTTCTTTGTGGCTGGGCCTGCATCTCCTCAGCCTGCCCAGGTACAGCATCCAACCAGCCATTGACCCAACACCTCCCAGTCAGGTCCAGGAGGAAGACCAAGTTATGGTGAGAGCATTTGAAGCCCAAGAAAAATCACAGAGAAGCATAGCTTATGACTGATTCTAAGTCTGAGGTCGTGAAGCAATGATTAGGAATACCATTTGGGGTGCATGTGTGTTGTGAGAGGAGGATGGGAATATGGAATTGGGAATGCAAGCATGCTTTCCACTGTATCTAATACAACACTTAATAGCAGCTACTGACATCCAAGCAAGCTAGGTTTGGAAAATGACACTCTGTTCTGAATCACACTGTTTTCTTTAATTTTGATTTTTTTGATGCCTTCAACCTGGTTTGATGTATATTTTTTTTAATCCTCTGACTGAAAAGATGTTGTTCTACTCCTTGTTATAAAGGAGTGTTTAGACTTCATTACCTTGCATTGGTAGGTTGCTTTGGTGCAGGAATTCAAACAATAGTGTTTGTTTAGCAAAAAACTGGACCACTCATACTGACAATATGGAATTGGCTAAGAATTGGCTGAAATATCACTTCACCAGCTTCTCATCTGGCAGTGCTTCAATGAGTTAAAACTATGTAGACTTTCTTAATGAAAGTCCATACTTTTTTCCTCTTTTTTTTTCCCCCTTCAAAAAAGGCAATGTAACTATGTAACTGCTGGCATAATAGATGAAAGGAGTATTTGATGAATTTTGCTGCTCCTACACCAAAGTATGGTTCAGTTCATCCAAAAAGATGAGAACTTAAAATTATCTAAGTGTTTGTTCTGTATCTGCTGAATATATGTGCTGGTTTTTGGCTTGGCTGGGGTTTGGTAGAATAAATTTTCCTCATGGTAGATAGTATGGGGCTGTGTTTTGGATTCGTGCTGGAAGAAGCGTTGATAACACAGGGATGTTCTTGTTACTGCTGAGCTGCACTCACACAGCATCAAGGCCTTTTCTGCCTCTCTCCCCAGACCAGCAGTGAGGAGGCTGAGAGGGCACATGGAGTTGTGAGGGGACACAGCCAGGACAGCTGATCCCAACTGACCACAGGAATATCCCAGACCACGTGGCATAGAAAGCTGGGGTAAGAAGAAAGAGGGGGGGCTTTCAGACTGAGGACACTTTTCTTCCCAAGTCACACTGCCCAAGTCACTTCCCAAGTCACACAGCCATCCTCAGAAAGCCCTGCTTTCTGAGGATGGCTGAACACCCACCTGCCCATGGGAAGCAGTGACTGAATTCCTTGTTCTGCTTTGCTTGCTTGTGCAGCCTTTGTTTTCCCTTATTAAACCGGCTTTGTCTCGACCCACAAGTTTTCTCACTTTCATCCTTCCAATTCCCTCTTCCCTGTCCCACTGGATCAGAGTGTGAGACGTAGTTGCCAGCTGGGGATAGCACGACAGCACCCTCTCTCTCC
>VWYO01023304.1:63768-81237 GCA_013400275.1 Rhadina sibilatrix
CATGTACATAGTCTTAATTTTAATATTATTTATTATTGTTGTTAATGTCTGACTCTTTCCACTTAGTATTAATAATTGTTTCTTAGTAAAAAAGTGAAAACAATACACAAGAACTATTAAACTTGGTACAAGTTTTACAAAATTATCAGTACTGCAGTACCATTTTCTTAGTGAAGCCTGCTTTTGGAAGAAGAGAAGAGAAGAGAAGAGAAGAGAAGAGAAGAGAAGAGAAGAGAAGAGAAGAGAAGAGAAGAGAAGAGAAGAGAAGAGAAGAGAAGAGAAGAGAAGAGAAGAGAAGAGAAGAGAAGAGAAGAGAAAAAGGAAAGAAAGAAACTACAAAGTTTTGCAATGGAATATGACCCTTTGTGGTCTCCTGGAGGCTGTAGGGGCACATTTGTTAAAGAGTATTACTTCAGACATCTCAGTTAACAGAAAATAATAAGGCATCAATATGACCTTTAGTACTTCAAGCAGAGAGTGTTCTGAGCCAAACACAGAAAACTGGCCTTAGAGAAACTGAGGTTAATCCTTCCAGAATGAAATCTTTGTGCATATATTGCTTTGTGCTGGTAGATATTAAGGCAACATGGATATCAAAATAATTCTAGTGTTTACTCATGTATTTATCTTCTGTTAGCATTGTTAATTAGCATCAAATGAGATATTAATTACAAATTTTATATTGCATATATAAAATATCACGGCCAGTCTAAGTCTGAAATAGGATGACAGATGACATTGATTTATACTTTCTGCTTTCCAGAAGGTACCACTAAACTACTGTGTAAAACCTCACACCTTAAATCACTTTCATTACAAGAGCCAACCAGTCAACAATGCATACACATTGTCTTCTCAAATGCTGTATCATAGCTCTTCCTATTATCCATACAGTGATTAAAAACTGCATAAAAACATTGATCATCAGGATGAAATCATAGGTTTTTACTTTCTTTGTGTGGCCAGAATTAGAAAATTATTTTTATCTGTGCTTATGTTTCTTCCCAAGGGAGAAACAGCAAAACAGAAAGGCAGAGAAAAATCTTCACAGAATAAATATCATACATGACCTGGAAAGAAATAAAAAATGAGCTCTTGCCCATTTTACTTTGTAACAAGCTGACAGCATAATGAAGTCAACAGTTTCATCTTCTAGATTTTTTTTTTTCTTTATTCCCACACCACCCCTGGTAAGAAGATCGTTGTTAAATTTCAACCATCTTGAATAGGATCTTTATTGCTTTAGCTGATACGGAGTCTTAATGTGGTAGACCCCAAAGTGGGTGTGTGCCAGAGGGTGTACAGCCTACCTGAGCCAACAAGGAAACAGCAGCAGCAGATCGACCACTGCTGTAAACAGTGACTAACAAAGTGGAGCTCTGGTGCCTTAAGGACTAATTAGAAACTTAGAAGAAAAACAGGCAGTTCCACTGGCAGTAAGAACAGGAGATCTAAGCGAGATTCCCGTATTTGATAGTTAAAGATCTGGATCATTGCCCAAAACTTTGTGTGTGTTTGCGTGTGGGAGTGAAAGAGAGAGGTAGGTAATTCTTACATTTTTCTCTTCTAGAGCATTTTAGTTGCTTGTTTTCAGTTGTAACTGGAGAAGTTTCATCTTAGGCTCAGAAAAGAACAAAAATTAGTTATGAATTTTCTTTGCCAGTGTCGGATGAAAGGGATTACTCTTCAGGGTAACCAAGACTGAATATTTTACCTGTTAAGTAAAAGTTTTCACTACTTTTTTTAATGATTCTGCCGTCCATGTACATTTAAGCGTGAAGGCTTCTGTCTTTGGGGATAGTTCTTGTACTCTATTTATTTGTTTCTTTATTTTCGTATTTCCTTGCTGTCTAATTGCGTATGCAGCTCTTGCAGAATACAACTTCAGTCTGCTGGAAGGGATTGTAAGGTTATTAAGGATTACCCTTTCTGCCTCCCCTCTAATAGTAAGTAACTTTGGAGAACGTCATCCAGTAGGGAAGCGAAGCATACTTTTAAAATCAGGGTTTTTTCTTACAAAGTTTCTGATTTTCAGTTAATGGATGATCTTTAAAGCTGTTCTCTTTCTCTTTTATTTTAAAACTGTTTTTCTCTGTTTAAATTTTCATATCATATACATAACAAAATACCCATTGTTCCTGCTTTTAAATTATATATTTCAAAGACATATGTAATTGAGCAGAATTTACAGTGAAACTGCAGAACCTGCTTTGTGCTTTATAAGCATTCATATAATTTTAATTATAGAACCAACAATGTTCAGCCATAGATCTAACATATGTTGGAGGAAGAAAATAAATGGTTGTTTTATCCTCCTTTCCTGACACCTCATCTGGACCCAACTAATAACTCAAATCTCCAAGCTCAGAATCCTTCAGTGAGCTCTGTCCTGAGAAACATTTCGGAATTTGACCTACAAGATGAACTTAATTTTAAGAACCTCCAGGTGTAGTCTGTTACTTTGGTTACACTGTTCATATATTATGCAAACTGTATGCTTTGCATTGGAGAGTATCTATGAAACACAGACTATGTCTCAGCTGTTTGCTAGCAGTTGCTGGAGGTTTATATATACCTGTGGGACAGACACTGGTGAAACTGAGATTGAGAAGCACCAGTTTGGGGTTTGGGTTTTGTTTTGGTTGGTTGTTTTTATTTGGCTACCCTCCAGTCCTTTCTGGGTGGGTCAGGAAGTCTGGTGAGTTCTAGCTTTTTCAAGAATAGCAACCAGAGAAATATGTCATCATCATTCAGGGGCCAAGACATCACAGAGTGGAAAAATGAGTTCCAATTTATGTTATTTTGCCCTGACAGTGTGGTTCAGCCAACAGCCTAAAATCCAGAAAATACTTAGTATGTTTTCACCTGCCATCTTTCTACAAGTTTACACTATCTTTCTACATGCCATGTGAATGTTGAAAAACTGTAAACTCAGCAGTGACTTTTGTGGAAAAGTCTTCAACAAATCTACACCCTTTCTTTCAGCTAATGAAAAGGAACAGCAACAGTATAAGTGATCAGTAGAGCTGTTAACAGTGCTGAGTCCTACTGGTCTTTGAAAGGGTTGCAGCTGCCTAGATGCAGTTTTCCAGGTAGTTCAGGGACATCACAACTGGGCTCTTGTCACTATGCAATCACAAGATGTCTGCTCAGAATCACAGAATGGTTTGGGCCAGAAAGTACCTTAGAGGTCATCTAGATCCAACCATCTCCTTCATGGGCAGGGATACCTTTCAATAGGCCAGGTTGCTCAAAGCCCCATCCAACGTATCCTTGAACACTTCCAACGTGTTGCATCCTCAACTTCTCTGGGCAACCTGTTCCAGTACCTCGCCATCGTCTGTGTAAAGGATTTCCTCCTAACATCTGATCTAAATCTCTCCTCCATAAGCTTACAACTGTTGCCCCTTTGTCCTATCACTATTTGCCTGTAGAAAAGCTCCCTCTTTTTGACATGTTCCATTTAGGTAGTAAAAGGCTGTGATGAGGTCTCCCCAGATACTTCTCCAGGCTGAACAACTCTAGGTCTCTCAGCCTTTTTGGGAGAGATGCTACAGTCCTATGATCATGTTCATGACTCTCCTTTGGACTTGCTACAACAGGTCTGTGTTTATCATGTGCTGAGGACCCCGGACCTGGACTCAGCAGCCCAGAAGAGCAGAGTAGAGAGGGAAAATCCCCCTCCCTCAGCCTACTGGCCAAAGTTCTTTGGATGCAGCCCAGGATGCAGTTGACTTTATATGCTGTGAGCACACACTACTGGGTAATTTCGGCTTTCCATCCAGGAGAACCCCCAGGCCCTTCTCCACAGGGCTGCTTTCAAGGAGTTCTCCCAGTCTGTACTTATATCTGGGACTGTCTTGACCCAGGGGCAGCACTTCACACTTCTGCTTGTGTGATTCCCATGACTCATGGGATTCCCATGGGCCCACTGCTGAAGCTTGCCCAGGTCCCTCTGGATGGCATCCCTTCCTTCTGTGGTTTCAGCTGCACTGCTCAGCTTTGTGTCACTGCAAACCTGCTGAGGGTGCACTCCATGTCACTGCTGATGTCATGGGTGAAGATAGTGAAGAGCACCAGTCCCCAGACAGAGCCTTGAGGAACACCAGTCCTCACCAGCCTCCACATGGAGAGTCCACAAGAGCCATTGACAGCAACTCACTGTCTCTGTCCCTCCAGCAAATCCTTATTCATTGAACTGTCTATCCATCACAGCCATGCCTCTCCAATTTGGAGATAAGCTCTCACATGGGATAATGTCACAGAAACCTAGGTACATGACTTCAGTAAGTCTTTTGCTGTTGACCATTGCAGACACTCCATCATACAAGGCTACCAGGTTGGTCAGGCACAAATTGTCCTTAGTAAAGCCATGCTGTCTGCCTTGGATCACCTCCTTGTCCTGCGTGTGCTTGTCACTGCTTCCTCGAGAATCTGCCCCACAATCTTCCCAGGAACAGAGGTGAGGCTCACCAGTCTGTAGTTGCCTCTCTGATCCTTCTTTCTCCCCTTTTTAAAAGGGTTTTCCTTTTTCCAGTAATGTTTTGAAAGGGTTTTCCTTTTCAAGTGTAATGGAGAATGGCTTGGCCAGAGCACCAGCCAGCTTCCTCAGGACACTTTTAGCGTCCTGCTGCTCTTGCAGTGGGAACTTTCTTCCTAATAATTTACTACAGCTTTTTTGCTTCAATTTAAGCACATTACTTATTCTTCTTCCCTCTAGGGACATGAACTGTTCACCATTTTCTTTGCATGTTGCTATCTTTTACATAGTCAAGGACAACTGACATCTCCTGTCAGTCTTCCTTTGTGTGGCACAACTGGTTTTGTCTTTCCTCCTGGGTCATCCTTGCCAAAATTTTTAGCCTTCTGACTGCTTTCTTTTGAAGCCTTTTAAAATTTATTGCATCTTACTCTGCATTGTTGTGTGTTCATCAGCCCAAGTATGTCTCATTGACTTCTATTAAGAGAAATAGCATCTGTTTTTCCTCACCTGTGGTACTTTTATTGATAAGTGTCCCAGTATACTCTTTCAGTGCCTCTCCTGTGACATGGCTATTTCTTTTGACAGTTACTTTCACTTTTTGTATTTCTGCAGTTGTTTTTTTTTTTTTTCTTCCTAAGTTTAGAGGTTTGCATTCATTTTTATTGAATCTAGCTGTGCTGATTTCATAATTTAAAATGTTTTTAAAATACTGTTTTTAATATACTCACAGTTCCTCCTGGGGTGATGTAATCTCCAGATTTTAGTCCTGTGTTACTATAGCATCATCCTATATATATATATATATACACACCTACCCATCATACCTATATCATCATCCATGTTGTAAAATAAAGCATGGACTGGAATTAGATTGAGTAAAAATTGAATTGCTTCTCATAGTAAAATTTCCTTGCAATCTTCTTTTGAACTAATGATGACTATGCCTTGAATATGTTTTATTAACCAGCTGTGAGCCCTTTTGCAACCAGCTGTGATGATTCCATGTAGCCACTCTTTCTGCTTATAGAAATGTCATGAGGGATAGTATCAAGAGCCTTAATGAACCAGTTAAACTATCACAGAAGAGCATTGGATTGGTTTTATGTGACTGCCCTTAGATAAATCCATATCATCTGTTCATCAGCTCCTAATAATTGCCAGTAATATACCAATAACTGCAAAACTTTTTGGACCAGAATTTACTGTGGTCTACATTTTCTAGCTGCCCGCCATACACTTCATCATAAGGCTATTAATAAATAGGCATGTCTAAGGTGATGTACATTTTAATGTTAAGTGCAATTTCATGGTCTCCATGCTTCAACTAAATGGAAACCACAGAACTTTTTTTTCAGATTTTTCAGTGACTGCTTTGCATTTATCCTTAACCACTTGCCTTCTTCCCTTGTTTTTTAGCACATAGATAGACCATTGTTGCAGTCAAGTAAGATTGTATAGCTCTTCTCAGAATCAGACAGGCCTGTTGTACAGGCAAGGAAGGTAAAGTATAGCCAGGCATACAGGGACTGCAGCCTCCCTGAAACCTAAGACATGACATGCACTAAATGACTGTGAACTACCATTTTCCTGAGGGTACCTCAATAGTGCCCAAGGCAGTTCTTTGATCAGAAAACAGGCATGTCACAAACAACATATGGATGCCATTCTGGCATTATCGAAGAGCCATCTAGTAGGACCTCTGTTTCCACCTTAGTTCTCAAGTTTTCAAAAGTTTACATGCAGATCTGTGACTGTTACACCCACCTTCCCCCCATGCTGGTGTGATTAACTTGTGCTTTTGGTTCTTTTAGCAGTTGGGACTTTCCTTTATCTAATCCTAGCAAATCTAGGCAATAATTTCTGAGCTGGATCAAACAAATTTTGCTGTCTTCTGTTATTCTTACTGTACTTTCTTCCTATGGTCATTGAAAAACTGTGGAGTCAGTAAATTGAACTATTCTTACCTGAAAGTCACCATTGCAGATTACAAAGTTTGTCATCCATTGGACTGATTTAGTTTGCAAGTTCCTTCTGTTGGTGAGACACTGGAACTGATGTCAGTACTCCTGAGAACTGTATTTGCTCTCAATTAGCTACATTTGCCCAGGCTTTTACCAGACAGCAAATTTGGCCCTTCATTCATATGTATGCTGCCTCTTGTATTGAAAATTCATATAATTTCCTCTCTGAAGCATCTGATAACCCCATAATGGATATAATTTAAAGATGTCTTGTATTACTGTTTACAGCAATAGCTTCTGCAACAAACTGCAACTGCAAAACAGCAGTTTTTACATCTGCTGCTACCTCTACTATTTCCATCAGTGAGAGATACTTCTGCATAGAGTAGAAACTGACTCAGTTTGCAATAAAATAATAATTTTGAATAATTTGTGTTTTGTACATACATTCATTATCAGAGATTATTTGCAGTGGGAAATTGAATAACAATAACCCAGATATACAAGCAACTTTTCTTTCTAAAGTAGGTCAAAGATAATCTATGGAATGCACAGACTTTGTTACTTTCCCTACATGGCTTCTTCCTTATTAATCATTGAATAACCTTTAAAAGATCTCAGTTTTGATTTTTGGAATACCACTGATGAGTAGGAAATCCTCTTCCAAATGGATCTCTTTACTTTCTCTGTAATTCTGGCTTTGTTCTGCCTGTGATTGCTGCTGCCCTCAGATTGGAGCAACATCCCACTCCCAACTGCTATGGCCTTTTGACCTAAAAGCAACTGCTCTCATTTATGCAACTTTCATTTTCTAAATCGGGCCTAATACCTCTAATACTTTCAATACCTCCTGCCAGGTGCCTGTCGCTTCACATGAACAGAAATGTATGAAGTGAAATTCAGGCTTTTGTCGTGCTCAAAAAAAGCAGCAGTAAGTGTCAGAGAATAGGTACAGTAGTCATAGGAATAAAGAGGCCATAAAGGAGAAAAGGTGCAGGCAAAACTGTCTTGTGGCCTGGTAATTCTAAGATGCCTATTAGTGCTTGCTGGAGTTAAAAGAGTCTCATTTGGAAAGGAGTGTGTATTCTCACCTATGTATTTTCCTTTTTCCCATTTGACTGCCCTGGTGGGCTGCAGGCTATTGTTTTTACTTGGAATCTGCTTAGCTGCATCTTGTTTTTAAATTCTTGTCCTGAACCATTATGGTGAAATATAGTGTAGGTGTTTTGTTACCATTTCATGGCTGATTATTCTTAACCTGATTATTCTAAATCATATTAAACATGAATTGATTAGTTTCCATGAAAAATGACCACACTACTCTGCTGTATTTTCAGACTGCAAACATTATTATCACCAGGGATTTCTGAAGGATTCAATTCTGGGCTCTCATTGCTTCCATAGCAATCAGTTAATTAGCACTTAAGAAGTTTTTTCCTCAAATGTTTAGCTGATACAGTAGGCAGATTTTTTTAATTCTTTCTTTGGTTTACCTTGGGTTTTTTACAGCAAACTGCATTATAAGTCTATGTTTACACTGCTTAGTGAGTGATCTCATCTTGTTTTTATGCCTTGATCAATTAAAATATTTGCTTATGTGATGTTCTTTTTTTCTATCTCTGCTTTTTTATTGTATTTTTGCTTTGCAGAGGTAAATCTGCAGGTGTTGCTATGAAGGTTGCAGTCACACTTTACTTAAGGCCGAGGTTATTCTTTCTCGCATAGCACTTCCCAGTTTTGAGGGCTGCAATATAATGATAAAAATCTGTTGGAAGTATGACAGAATCTTAGTTTTATAGGACTGCCAATGTTTTATGAGATTTGCATTAACTACAAACCAAGAGGAGTTTAGACCATTACCAAAATGTATTTCTAAACGCTGGGAGAGTCTGCTAAATGCTGGCATTTGGAATCTGTACAGGGATAATTGTAATTTTAAGGATTTTTCTCTGCTTCATTTAAGGCACTCCTCTGCAGAAATAAGAAAGCAATTTACCCTCCAACCAGGCTTTGCACAGTTCTCTCAACGAAGCTTAAGTACCCCTGGCTTTTCTACATTTCATCTGGTAAGTTCTGGGTTTATCTTCTTTACACAGGTTTGGCATGTACATTGCTTAATGTTTTTTGGGTAAATTAAATGATCTTCTAAGTTGTCTTGCTTTCCACTGGCTTACACCTGAAACTGTTAAAAAATACTCTCTGGTGAGCTGAGGAAATGATGCCTTTGAGACACATGAGAATGTTCCTTGGAGCCTGGAGTAGACAGTCCCTCTACATATTACTATGAATCAAAGTTAATTAGTAAGTGTTGGAGTATATTACATTCTTTCCCTGATGGAAACATTCAGCTTCTTCAAGTAAATGCTTTGTGTGGTAGTCCTTCCTCTTCCCCCACTTTTATATATTGAGCATGATTCCATGGGTCTGAAATATCTTGTGGTCAGCTGGGGTCACCTGTCCTGGCTGTGTCCTCTCCCAGCTTCTGCATCTCCCCAGTCTCCTTGCTGGTGGGGTGGTATGAGGAACAAAAAAGGCCTTGGTTCTTTGTAAGCACTGCTCAGCAATAATGAAAACAAATTTTATTATCAACACTGTTTCCAGTACAAATCCAAAACATAGCTCCATAATATTTACTATGAAGAAAAATCAACTGTATCCATGCCAAAACCAGCACAGATCAATGAATAAAGAGAAAAAAAAAATAAAGGTAGAGGCTGAACAAGCTGGACTTAATACAGTTTCCAGAGCTAGCAGCAGGGGCAGCATGCTGTTTTTCCGTGCTATAGAATGTGCATGTTAAGTGAGAAATGCTGAAGTATGTCCCGATTGGCATAGATATAATTGAGTCAACTGTTACATGTGTCCAAGTCATCTTCAGCCTTCCACGTGTAATCACCCTCTAAAGAAGTCAGATCATATGACAGTGCCCTTATGACAAAGGGAAAAATGCCAGATCTTTTTACTGCCTTTCCAAAGAATGAGTATTCTGCAAACATACCGTGCCATAAAGGAAACTGGCCGTGATTTTGGCACTCTCCCTGTCCCTACCCCTTTAATTTTTGGCTCTTTTTTGTGAGGCCTGGTAAGTAGGAGCAGGAAGAGCCTTTGTGCACCAGTGATTGTGAAAATCTAGATGCAACTGGCTGCTTCCTGTGTCAGGGCCTCGTGCCACTGCTCACTTCCTCAATCTGAAGCTCTGTGGTCTTTAACGTGTTCGTTGTGGTTACTCAGCCTGACGAGGGCAGGTCCCTTCTCCTGCACGCAGACAACCGCTTGTTCTACCAAGAAACTTGGTGGCAATTTCATTTACCAAGTGTTGCGCCGTAGCTGCCATTTTGTGTGTGCTGTCGCAATCTACATGCCTCTAACTCGTCATCCTTTAAAAGGTATGTTTTGCACTAATGATTTGTGGCATGTTCTGTAGAAAATGGTTTTGGGCATTTTTATGATAGGTGAAAAGGAGTGCTGGCTTCTTATTTAAGCCATTTTCTGTGTTTCCTTTGAAAAGTTGCATCAGTTGTTAGGGAAATCATTTCCCTACACCTGCATTTAATTTTTACATTATCTTTTTTTATTTTTGTGTCTAATTTACAATAGTCAAAAGACCATATTTCTAGTCGTTAAAGGTTATTGTTTAGACTTGAACTAGAAAAAGGAGACACATTGAAAGGCAATGGATTTGACCTATCAGAATAAGAAAGTGTGACTTCTGAAAGGAAGTACAATGGTTAATCAAAAACTAGATTGTATTCAGCAAAACTATTTTGCATGTAAAGCATTGTATTTTCATCAACTAAAAGATGCCTTTGTATACTTTATATATACTTGTATATATACTTTGTATATATAAGCTGTATTTTACTTTAATCTTCTGTGAATTGCTGTTTTTAGTAGAACTAAATATATGTGTTATATATTGACATTTATTATATATTATTTATTTATTTATTTATTATATACTTTCTGTATATTTAGATTTAAAAATATCTATATAGATCTATTTACATAGCTATATACTAGGCATGCCATGCTTTACCCACTGACAGTACAGTAAGTGAGCTTCAACCATATTATGCTGATAAATAATAAGAAAACAATGGCAAATAAGGTTTACTCTTTACTCATAACTATTGATCCAGCGTGTTCAGCACTACACTGTGTGCAAACCAGAAATAGGGCTTAAACTAAAAACCAGCAGAGTATTTCTCTCTGGCTGACTGCCTCATAATTCGATGGACTTGCTGGTAAATGTTAAGTTTTCCCATTGGCTAAATGAAGCAAAGAAAGAGAAAGATTTTTCCCAGAGACATTGTTGATAATTCAGTGGATGCCTTAAATGTACAGGCAGAAGAGTGAGCTCAGAGACTATGTTTATGCAGCAACCAGTATAGTTTCCCTATAAAAGGGGAACCTGGGGTAGCGGGTGGTGCTTGGTTGGGTTCAAAGTTCTCTACTAAATTATTTGCAGGAGTATTTACCACATCTGGGGGTTTTTTTTCAGGGGTTTAAATTGGTTTGCTTCTCGTAGATGTTTCCAGTACATTTCTTCCAAATAATCTTCACTTTCTGTAAGATATATACTTTATGCAAGATTTTTGTTATCTGAAAAACTTTTCAACTATATTTCCAGAACACTAAAAGGTTTCCAAAGCTTGTATTTACTGTTAATTGTTTTTAACACATTTTCTTACCTACTGTGGCTGATGTGGCATATTAAGTGTGAGCCATTTTAGTTCAGAGTTACTGGAGCTTTGCCATTGTTGACTCTCCACGCCTGTTTCATATATTGAGAACTTTCTCATTGTCCCATTGAGCTAAAATTCCTGATGTTGATGAGATAGCAACGCCAAGCACTGGTGTCACTTCATGCTCTGGTGAAATTCCTGTCTGCTTCCATGAAAGCCTTGCATAAAGCAGGCCTCAGTATTAATGAGGGAAGACTTGCTGATTTTGACACACAGATTTTTTTTCTGTGCAGAAGAACACTGAGGGATAGGTAAGAACATTGGATGAGACAGCAGGCAGAATAACATTGAACGTAAAAAGGCATGTTGTGATACCAGGGACATTGGGTGCCTTCCCCACAACACATCAACAGCACCACAGACAGTATTTTTTGCTGGCAGCTTCAGAAGACAGCCTTGTGAAAGATATCTGAGCTAATCAGTGCGAAGCACCCTTTACAGAAAGGAGGATTTATTAGCTGGTTTTTGCTAGAATTCTTCCTCACAGTAAATAAGTTATTCCAATGCTATTATTCTAATGCTGCAACCAATTTTCTTCGCTCTTACAGTGTTGAGGTATCATCAGCCTTTCTGGAACACACAGAAAATAAACTATACATTTTCTAAAGGTGTGGTTTTTACATCTACTTTTTGCTTGTCAAGAAAATCAATAAGAGATTCTAGTCTCTGTGCTCAACTGGACAAATATTGTATTTCCTAAAGATATACAGGGTATTTTTATTTGCTACATAGCAAGTAAAATAATTTTCAGTTTTGTCTATACATAGAATAACATACAAAGCATATTAATACATGAAGTCACATTTATTTGTATGTAGAACATCTCTAGGTACCAAATCAAACAAGAGTTTCTGCCTCTGTTTTTGACACTAAACAGATAAAAAGCAGACAGTTTAATGGCATGCATGAATTATAGAGCTTGTTTAATTTTGTTCTGAGTAGACCTTCTGTTTAACAGCTAATTAAATGTTGCAAGATACAACTGCTGCAAAAGCACTGTACAAGCCCTTGATAAATACAATAAATTAAGAACTCCAAGACAAAACCCAGTAGCATTCAGAGATGAAAAATAGTAATTTATTCCTATTTTGAGTATATATTGTCCTCAATTTTGTTAGCATTCAAAAGCACAGAGCATTTCTAGTAGTGTCTTTCAGGCATGTCACCTCAAATGACTGCATCTCCATCATGGCAGCTGCCATGGTGCTTACAGTTGGACCTTAGCTCTGTAACTTGGAGTAACTTCCAAGACTTGGCCTTGTTATTCCTAGTGTGTTTTGTCTGCTGTCTCCTGCCCGTTGGCATTGCTTGTTGCTGCCATTTTGATCACCTCCTTTATATGCTTTCTTGTTTCCAGGTTAGAAGTTTAGATGTTTGTTTCTGATGTGTAATAAATAATGGGACAATTACAGTAGTTAAATAAATAAACCTAAATTACGCTACCAAGAAGAACCTACTGTTGCTAAAATAAAATAATTGCTTTGTTTCTCATTAGCCTTCCTTTTATGATGCAGTAGACCCAGTAGACTTTGAAGGCTTCCTGATGGCACAGCTGAATAACTTGGACTTAGATCTAGCACAAGAACTTGGGGACTTTCCTGAAGATGATCTGGATGTTGTCTTTACACCCAAAGAGTGCAGGACTTTGCAACCCTCTATGCCAGAAGATGGGTAAGGAGAGTTTCTGTCCGTCCAAAGTGCTGCAAAAATAGTTAGTTTTGAATAGTTAAGGATAGTTTTGAACATGTTGATCCAACATCACTCTGTCACCCTTCCAGCCATTACACAGTTCCTGAACTTCAAATGTTTGAACTTTGCCCCTGGCTCTGTTAGGCTTCTTTGCACACTTAAAATTCTGCAAGTGTTTACACAACTTCCTAAGCTTGGTAGTGGCAGAAGTGAGGTAGGCATTGACCAGGAGGAAGAGTAAAGAAGGACAGGAGGATGGTATGAAAAATAAGTTTTGCATCTGTTATGCCAGAGATAAAAGTTGATTCTGACCTAATAACAGGCACAGTATTGAGGTTGGGGCGGGGAGGGGTTTGTTGATTTTTTTGCCAGCTGTGTATTACATGGCATTGATCAGATCTCTAAGAATTTCTTTCTCAGTACCTATCTTGCTTAAATGGGAGGAAAGGGCTCATACTTCACAAGGTTTGGGAAGGGGTGTGAGTGTTAATTTCCAGCGTAGAAGTCACATGTGGTTTTAGGCTGACATTGATGAAATAATTATCCATTTTTCAGCAGCTTAAATTAAATAGGTAGTATGTGGTGACATTGGTGCTTAATGGTCCTGCAAATATTTAAGCTGGTTTGAAAAACAGGCAAGCTATAAGAAAAAGAAATTTTCAGAATTAGAAAATCCATCTGAGAGGTTTTCCAACATGGTTTTAGAAAGTCTATGCATTGTATACAAAATACTCTTCAGGGACTGTTTCACTGCTAAAGGTACCTTTAAGTAGAACTCCAAAGGCCTGTTGAGTTTTGCAAGACTCAGTAACAGTGAGATAAATGTGAAGTCAGCACCATTTAGCCCCAAACTGCTACATCTGCAGAGATATCTAACTATACAACGTGTTTGGGATGGGGGGCTGGCTCCTTACAGCGTATCCAGGAAATGAACAGCACAGGCTGTATTCAGTGCTGCACTGAACCTCCACGCTGAGGGACAAACAGGCTTAGTTTGTGGTGTCTTGGCTCACAGGGTAGACCTGCATCCCTCTCTGTTCCTGCAAAAGTTGCTACATGCTGCTCCAATTTTTACCAGACAGCTGTTCAAACTAGAGCCCTGTATAACAGAAGTATTTGCTCAGTGTTTTCTGCCTGACATACCAAATGCAATGAGGCTAAGCAGGAAACACAGTTTGTGGGATTTTTGCCAGCTGTGGGCTTAGCTGAGAACCCTCTCTCTAAGGAAAGTTTTGGTCTGCAAGTTTCATCTTGGCCCAGTGCTTCTCTCAAGTGGTGCTTCTCTACTGTCTTTGTTCAAGTGAACGAAGACAGTAGAGATGAGATGCCATGCTAGGTTACCTGAGAACTCTTTGAATCACACAGCTTCTAAGGGATTTTCTAATATTTGCATAAAAGGTGATTTTCACTTGAAGTTACTCATAGAAAAAGTCCCAATCTTTGTAAGGCATTCTTGTTTTTCTGTGGATTTGAGAGAGAGGATGGATGTGGGAGACAATGAATGTTTGGGGTTTTTTTACTTGAGGTAATCTTTTATTTAAATGATGGACAAAAATATTGAAATAATTATTAAACTTTTGAAATTGCATCTAAAATAAGATTTCTTACCTAATTCCAAGGTTACTTCCCACCATGCCTGATGTTTAAAACCGCAGTTACCTATTTGTTTTTCCAGTAGGAGACCGTGCAGGCTCATGCTGTACAATCAGCTTTAAGCCTGATTTGCACCACAGAGTTATTAAGTTTTTTTTTAAGGAGTCTGTGACAAAGCGCAAACAGTCAGTACCAACAAATATGCTTTCAGCAAATTTTTTTTTTTACACAGCAGCTTGCCACTTAGCCATTCACATTGCTATCATTGTTATTAGTGTTTTTACAGAAAATCCTGGTCAAGGGTGCCAGGATGTGTTAGGGAAGGGGCATGCACCAAGGACTGGCCTGCAGGCAATGCAGTCTTTGATGTCTCTGTGCACCTGAGAGCAGGAAACAGGTACCACCAACCAAACTGGGTTAATGTGCTGCCTGCCAGCAAACACACCTCCCTCCTGAATCAGAGGCAGGAGCCACTCCTACTGTTTTACTCGTTTGGATTGGAGAATGTTACAAATTATTTTGGAACAGGTCATTAAAAATTTTAAGAATAGGGATAAGGGAATTATGCCATGGTATCATGATGTGAAGTTCACGGACATTGTCTTTGGCTGAAAGACTTGCAGTTCCAAATAGTATCCAGTCTATCAAGGAGCACTTACAACCCCCTTCATTAAAGGAGACTTATTTGAAAAACAGAAAATTAAAACGTAACACATTCTTAGAACTTAAAGTTTTATGTTATGCTATCTCATTTAAAGCTTAGGGTCCCTTTTTCAGATTTTTCTTCCTTTCTGTGAGAAAGAGAAAGTTGCACACACATAAAAACTAGGTATTTGCAAGAGTCCAGGAGCTGAGGACTCTAAAAATATTTCTGCATCTTGAGACTTGTTACCGAGTTTTGAAAACCACAAGGTTGGTTATGTTATATAATTTATTTAATTTTACTGTATTTTATAGCAACCTCAGTCTTATATTTATGAATAGGTAGTGTGGTAAGTCATTACCTCTGTTAAATGTATGTTTGTACGTTTATCAGCACAGTACCAAAAACCTGCATAAGGGAATTCATGTAGTAAAGAGGATTTTTTAAATCTCAAACAATAGTATAGCAGTAAAATAAATACACAGGAGAGGACTAACAGAGAGGTCTTTATCTGGCTAGCTTGTTTAGATAAAATTGTTTGTTCTGAAACACATGACTTAGAAGCTGAAATATGTTGCTTTTTCCACAGGGTTGAACTGGACTCACATGTCAAAGACTGTGTTCAGACTTACATCCGTGAGTGGCTGATAGTGAATCGAAAGTAAGCAACGTAAAACTAAATAAAATCAAAAATACATTGCATCTTACTTATCAGAGAGGAGATGTTTGCTGTTATAAGTAATCCTAAATTATAATTATTTTAGTCAACAGTTGAAGATAAGAACTGACTTTTCAGTAGTAAAAATAACTTACACAGGTAAGTATAAATAACTTACACCTGCTTATAAATTAGTAGTATAAATAACCAGTAGTACAAATAATATTGTTTTGTTTTGTTTGAGATGGTGTGCATTGCCAAATACTGTTGCATCTGCTTCTTAATTATCAGGCACTCTAGGAATGGATGGGAAGTTGATGGGAAGAAATTCACATCAACCCTCTGTAACAATGATTTATCTTAATCAGGAAAACTAGTACTGTTTGATCCCACTAAAAGGAAAGATAACAGGGATAAAGACTGTATTTGCATGCTTTTCTCCTATTCATGCCCTGAAAATTCATTGTGATTTGACTTCCAAATATGTCTGAAAACTCAAGGATTATGGGCTTTCCCAGCAGTGATTGAGTGTATTCATCGGATTATCGGTGTTATACCCAAATTTACTACTTTACATCAGTAAATGATTTCTGCACAGTGTAATTCAACACACAGAGTTGGGCCTGTAGTCATTATAAGTGCTTAATTTCCCTTAGTTTAGTTCATTATATTTTAATTTTATTTTATTCTGTCCTATTCTGTTTCACATGTAAAATGTGAAGGGAACTCTCAGTCAGTACAGGGATGTCTGTTCCAAGACTCTTAGAGGATTCTGTGAGAAGTCTTGCCTCCTTCCCCATCACCTCACCCTGTTCTTCAGAAGGAGGTTTTTGGAGCTCTGCTTTGTCTGTAGCACTTCCTCTTCATCCACTCCTGCACTCATGCCCAGCTCTTGAAAAGCAGAAGCAGCAGCTGGTGGTTGAGTGCTGACATTTGCTGCCATTCTGTTGTGCCCCTTCACTCGTCCCTGTGTTTTTCTGATATGATATACTTCAGCAGCCAGTGCCTTATGGGTTTACAATGGTGACTGTAGAGGAATCTGCACTGTTTAACTGTGCAGCTTGTGCTCCTCAGTGGAGTAGCTGCTGGGGGTTATTAAGAGACTTCCTCCAGGGGTGCTGATGAAATTGATTGAATTCTCAGAACTGCTCTGCAGTGAGTCACTAAAAGTAGGCTAGTGGGTTTTGTGGGCTCTCCTCCCACACCAGTCAGAGCAGAGGACTAGCTCTTCACACACTGCTGTTCTGAGCATGATGTAAAAAGCATTGCAGCTTTGTTTGTGCACAGGAGAAAATGGTGAGCAGTAAAGTAGGTGAGGTGAGAAATACAACATAGCTATTTTTGCATTTATGTGTGCTGGTAGAAATGTGAATGGGGCCAGAGAAATACACGTATGTAGAAAGTTTTGCTGGGTGTTTTACTATTTCATTCATTCAGGTGAGGTAAAGTTGCATGCAAAATCTTCATTGAGCAGTTGACTCTGTGGTGAACATGGTGGTGAACTCTGCCAGAGAGTTGAGCTTTGGCAGCTAACAATGGCTAACAATGCAAGCAAGTTATTAAAAATTGAAAAAAACAAAACACTATCAAATATGCTGCAGTGACACGTAAACCAGTGATAGATTGTTATTGGGAATCTCATGTTATGCTTGGACAGCTGTTTTGGGGTGGGTTTTTTTGTGATTTTTTTTTTTTTT
>VWYO01023304.1:84318-121396 GCA_013400275.1 Rhadina sibilatrix
TCCCCATCCCCTTCCCATGCTGGTGATATGGCTGTGTCAGGTTGTTGCCTTTCATAGTGGCTTGTACTTGGGGTCCACAGCTGTAAGTATTTGGTGTAAATTACAGATAGGGGTCAGGGATGTAAATATACAGAAATAATAAATCTGTTTTCGTTCATCTCTGGAGACATCAACTGCCCACTGAGTGGGGGAAGATGCTACTCTGTGGCAGTGGCTCAGCTACTGTCAGGTAAATGTTTTATGCAAGTGTGTTAATTTACAGTTGTTTTAATTAAGTATGACTGTTTAATGATAGGAAGATGCAGTGGAGATACGTCCAGTGCCAGATTGCCCAAAGGAACATCTGGGCAACAGGATTTTGGTGAAGCTGCAGACTCTGAAGTAAGTAATCCTTCACAAGCATTGCTCACCATTTCTGAGTTCACAACAGTGTACAGCTGCACACCTTACTACACCACCCCAGGTGTCCTGTACAGCAGCTCAAGTGTTCTTCCTTAGTGTAGGAGAGAATTTCTTCTATCCATCTTTACAGAAGTCTTCAACTTTCCAGGATGGAAAGGAGTTGGGAGGGAACCCAGATTATATATATATAAAAAGAAAGCAATTGGTGTCCTACACACTGCTGGACTTTCACTGTGGTTTAACCCCAGCCAGCAGCTAAGCCCCACACAGCCATTTGCTCACTCCTCCACAAACAGGATCAGGGAGAGAATCAGAAGAGTAAATCTCTTTGGTTGAGACATCAGCATTTTAATAGGGAAAGCAAGACACACAGACAAGCAAAAGAAAACAAAGAATTAACTCACAGGTTCCCAAGGGCGGCCAGGTGTTTATCCATCTCCAGGAGAGCAAGTCCACACTTTTCCCTTGACTTGGGAAGACAAACACCATCACTCCAGATTTCCCCTGCTTGCGTCTTTTACCCCCCATTTATATTCTGAGCATGGTACCACATGGTCTGGAATATTCTTTGGTCATTTGGGGTCTCCTGTCCTGTCTGTGTCTCCTCCCAGTGTCCCACACACCCCAGTCTCCTCACCAGTGGGAGCAGTACAAAAAGCAGAAAAGACCTTAGTTTTGGGCAACTTCTGTTCAGCAACAGGAAAAACATCTTTATATTACCGACCCTGCATTCAGCACAGATCCACAAGCCTAGCCCCACTCTGAAGAAAATTAATTCCCTTCCAGCCAAAGCCAGCACAACTTGATAAACAGGAAAAAAAAAGCAATATACAATTATTTTTAACTAATCTCTGAGACCACCCTCCTGTCAAATTTAGAAAATACATTGCATGCAGTTTAGTGCCCTTCTTTTCTTTTCAAAATCATCTAATATAATACACTAATAAAAAAAATCCTCAAGACTTTAAGAGAGCTGAGGTCTGGAGCTACGTATTTCCATGCATTTTTTTTTTTTATGAAAGTGCCAGTCAAAATATAACTCTTCCATGGTTTTTTTTATTATACATAGCCATATGAGTGCAGCATCAATCAGTGTCTTGTGTGTCTTTCCCTAACAGGTTTGATATAGAGATAGAACCTTTGTTTGCATGCATAGCTCTCTATGACATAAAGGAAAGAAAAAAGGTAAGTGTGTATATACAATATTGTTGTTCAGCTGGCCTGGGTTTTTATCTCCAGAGTAATAATTTAGGAAAATTTACAAAAAACTTGCTGCTCCTTTTTTACACATGCAGTCTGATCCAGGATTCTTGTTACCCAGTCAGTCACATGTTTGTAACTGTTTATTTTATAGTTGTAGTTACAAATTTTGACTTGTTTTAACATAAAATTTGAAGCATTTTTGCTTTACAATATATTTTAATCCCCTTTTTCTTTTCAAGATCTCAGAAAATTTTCATTGTGACCTCAATTCTGATTCATTAAGAGGATTCTTGCGTTCTCATACACCCTCCATTGACTTATCTACTCAGGCAAGATCAGCAGTGTTTTCTGTCACTTATCCCTCATCAGATATATACCTGGTAATAAAGGTATGTTACAGTGCTACTTTGGCACCATTCTGCCTGTTCCCAGCTGTTCCTGTTGTCTGAGTTCATGGAACTGACATGGCTTTTGTCTAGATGAGATGAATTATGATAGTTTTTATAAGTAGCATATGAGCAGGTGTCTAGTGGTGTATTTCATTCTCAAGCTAAGAAGTTACATTAGTATCCTGTGTACCAGTTCTACTAAGTATTTTCCTATCTCTGCCTAAGGGAAATTAAAAATACAGTGAAATAAGGCACTTCCAAAAATTTTATTTACATTCTGTGGAGGTTTTTTAGCATTGGTTTGGTGCACTTTGCGTCATTTTGTGTGCTTAATTGTGAAGCGGAGTTAGCTTGAACCGCTTCATTTGGAATGTGCTTTCTAACAGATGGAAAACTAGAAGGTTTAGTATCAGTTACTCCATAAAGATGGTTTTTAGGTGTTATATACAGCTATATATATGGGCAAGCTCTTTCAAATTGCTAGAAAAGCAGCATGTTACTATTTGGATGACTTTTTTTTCTTTAATTGCCTTATTTTACTGCTTTTTATAGATAGAAAAAGTGCTTCAGCAAGGAGAAATCGGAGACTGTGCAGAACCTTACATGGTTCTTAAAGAAAGTGAGGCTGGCAAGGTAAGTAAAAAATATTTAGATCAAAAAAATGCATGCTAAAAACAAACAAACAAAATCAACAGAGAAAGAGCAGGCCCTTTGAAGTAAGATGGAATACCAAAAACACTGGAGAGAAAGATGGTTAGATCATCCATGGTGCAAGCAGTTGGATGTCTGTGGCCGACAGAAAGAAATCAGGAGAAGGCAAAGGGGCATTACTGTTACTGACCCCTTTGGAAATCAATACTGACAGAGTCTTCAGTCATGAAGCAGATAGGGGTGAGCAAAGGAAATGACTGAAATGTAGAATTAGCAGAAATACTTGTACCTCAGAGACATGCTATTGATTTGGATGGGCAGACAGCCTGTTGTAGTGTGCAGCTGTTCAGTTTGGTGTTGTTGTCCATAGATAATGTGAGTTCTGTTCAAGAAATTCATGGTCATTTACCTCCCTGGAACAGACTGACAGTGTTTTCTGAGCTTCCACTTGTCTCACCTTTAGAATATTGCTTTCAATAGAATTTTTTTTCTGCATCTGATGAAAGAAGTAGAACCTGCTAACATTTCATGGTGATTGTTCATTCTGGATTTGAAGATTACTACAAAAAGATTGGCTTTCTACATTTCTACAATGCAAGTGAACTCATTGAAGAGCAGTTGAAGTGAATGTACAAGTCAAAACAGCTACAATTCTGTCAGTGATGTAGCAAGAAAATATGAGAGATAGCAATGCAAATTATTTACTGAACTGTAAATATGTAACTTATGTTTTTGTCTATGGTAGCATCACGATAACTGATTGCTTTTGAAACAACCATTGTTATCTTTGTCTCAGACAAAAGAAAAGATTGAAAAACTGAGAGCACAAGCTGAATCCTTTTGTCAGAGGTTGGGGAAATACAGAATGCCATTCGCCTGGATTCCCATAAGCCTAACTAATTTCTTCAACCTTTCAACACTTGAACGAGAAATACAAGAAGCTGATGGTTTAAACGGTACTTGTCCAACTTTTCTAGCCAAAATTACTCTGCAGTAGGACTGGTTACAGGAAACAATGTTATTCACTGTGGCATCAACAGTGAATCACATATTCAAAGTCATGTCTTGTCAGCTTTCCTTTTCAGTCCCAGAAACAGTTACAAATTAATTGTGCTCACCGTGTTGTCTCTGCATATTTATGTCTACTAAATCTTTTTTCATGGTTTAGGCCAAATTTTCATTGAGCACTGGCTTTGTAGAAGTAAAATTCCCTTTGCCCCATGGAGTTAGCTAGCAATACTGAGCAATCAAGATACCAAACATCTCAGTTTGGTAGGCAGGACCGTTGTTTAATGTGCTTTATAACCCATGGGCTAAAAATTTAAATAATCTTTTGCTCTGCAGCAGAAAGAATGTCACTTCAATAGATGTGTCCTAGTATTCCACTATTTCATGTAGTCCAAAATAAAAGAAGCAGAATGTTTTAGGCACTCTATCCTCTGATGTTAGTGAGATGTTTATGTGGTTTTCTAGTGTATTCTGAGAAACTTTGTGCTGCAGCAAAAGCAAAGAACAAGATGATAATACATTTATATTCCAATTGAAGGGAAAGGATCCAGTAGTGACAAGAAAGCAACACTGCTGCAGACAAGAAGGCTTTCTGAGAGAAGTTTCAACTCAGAGGACAACTATCCAGCATCAAACTTCAAAACAATCCCTCATACCTTTAACACTTTCTATAAACAGGTACTGGATTCTATTTATTTCTGATTTCATAAGACATTTTTTATTTATGTAGTATGAATTGTGTTGGGAAAAGCTCCTAGTTATATTTGTGTGGGGACAGAGGATAACTGCAGTCAAGTAAATAGTAACCCACTTACTTTGGATGCCTCAAAGACATGGTTCACTCCTGAACCTTTTCTGCAGATTGTGGGGTATTGTTACAAAGGTACTGATTTTTGTTTTTCTCTTGGTAGGAAGGAGACAGGCTCAGTGATGAAGATCTGTTTAAATTTTTAGCTGATTTCAAAAGATCATCTTCCTTGCAAAGAAGAACTAAGACTTTACCAGGTACATAATTAATTTTGGATGGGATGCTGTTGCTATATATATTTTTCTTCTCTCAACTCTTCTGTAAATTCCAACCCCAAAATATATTTGACTTTGGTTTAAAGCCTATAATATGTGCCATTGTGGGACTTCCTGGGTTTCTGGTGTCTACCTGAACACAGATGCTTTTTATGCATGAATAAGTATGGAGATCTAGATTTAGCTTGATATTTTTTAATTATTTGCTTTTCTCCCTAATTTGCAGTGTAGCTACTGGGCATCTTTTGTTATTCCCAAAGTGCTTGAAGACAATTCTTTAAAGCAAATGTCTAGGATCCTTGCTACTTCCCTGCAATGCTTTGAAATGGTTCATATTTTATAGAGAGAAATTAAAATGTGTACACATTTCATCTTAGCTTGATATTAGGGTCAGCATTAGTTAATGAAGTAGAGAAGTACAGGCAGTGTTTAGCTACTGTCAAACTCCTGACCAGCTTAATTTTTCTTTTTTATGTTAATTACAGTTCAAACTCTTCCACATTGTGGAGGAACCTTAAAAAATATGAACTAAGGGCAAAGCAGTTTTTCCTTTCTAATTGATTGCCAGAAATCACAAGTCTGAGCTCCACAAACAGTTTTAACTTATCGCAGCAGAGAATTTAAATTGAAAATCTGTTTATCCTGGGGTAAATGTCATCAGTATTAGCTGTGTAAGTGCTCACCACAGAAAGACTAGCTTTCCTGGCAGGGTGGTGCCTACTTTGGCAGAGATTAATCTGAGCAGAATCTGAGGGGGAGGGGGAATAAGGGAGAAGTGTATTTGACAGCACACCTTTTGTTTGTCTCCCAGACAAACGTTATATCACTTGTGTGTGACAGACACTAGAAAATCAGCCAGCACATAATAGTCCTTTATTTTATTTTCTTTGAAACAGTACAGGGTAGACATAATGAGCTATGTGTTGCCCTGATTGTGAAGGGATGTGTGTAGGCTGCTTCCTCTGTATCTTTTTGTACCTATGCTTTCCTTCTCACGCAGCCCAAGAACCTTTTTTTCCACAGTGTTGCTGTGTAACCTTACATATTGTTTTAATTTTTCTTTTATTATGCACTGATCATTCTTTATATTTTTTGCTAAAATTTTGTGATTTAATATTAAAGGAACACTGAAAGTGGAGATTTCCCCAGCTCCAGAAAACATTGGTTATTGTCTGACGCCAGAACTACTCCCAGTGAAGCCATTTTCAGAAAACCGTAATCGCCCTCACAAAGAGATTTTGGAATTCCCAATTAGAGAAGTGTATGTTCCCCACACCATTTATAGGTAAGAAATAACATATGTTTTTAACATTTCTTTAAAAAATGTGATTCAATTTTTTTTTTTAGAAACAGAAACTATCTTTTTTTTTTAAAAAAAAGGCTAAAGACAATGGTTAAGCTGATGATTTAATATTCCTAGCCATTACAAGGTAAAATACCTGCAGGATATTCCATAATGTGTTTATTAATTGTGTTATCTTTTGAAAAATTTGCTATAACATAAAAAAAAACACCCTTTAACAACTGTCATTGACTTGGCATCTATCTTATCTGTCTATCTATCTATCTATCTATCAATCATCTATCCTCCTTTGTGTTTGTTTGGTTTTGTAGGTTTTTTTCCCAGTAGATTTTATTATAATTTTTAACCCTTTTGGTAAATGTTTATTCTCTGTTTCTATTGTTGAGTCATCTGAGTATCTGAGGAAATAATGTGTTGCTCTATGAACTTTCTAACTATGAATGAGCACTCTCAGCTATGTAATTTAATTTCTTTAGGTCTGTTCTGTTATGATTGTTTCAAGGTGATCACAGTACTCAGTGGCACGCAAGTGAGCAATTCCCATAATTTATTTCTTAGTAGTCTGGAACATCTGAGTGTCCTGTCAGAAATTAACATCAGAAGAATGTGTTTCAAGATGTTTATGCAGTATTTCATGCTAGTGAGTATAGTAATGCTAGTAGTTACAGTAAGAGCTAACAGTAATTCTGCTAGCAGTGTTATAGATACAGAAATAACTTGAAATAATGACTTTCATCTGACCACTGTGTTAGACAAGCCAAGGGAGGAATAATGCTTTCAACAATAGCAGATTATGCTATTTAAGGGGGATTTCTGATCCCTAAAACAGTAGCTAGACACTGTGTTGTATTAGGGGCAAAAGTGTATCTATCAGTAAGGAATCACAGAATGAAGGCTCAGAATAAAGCAATGTAAAGCTTATTCATTTCTTGCAGTGGAGATTAGCAAAGAGAGAGCTCTCCCAGCTGCTCACCTGACCTGGGAGGAGAGAAGGACAAAGCTTGTGGTTCTGTAAAACTCAGAACAGCGTCATGACAAACTAATTTATTCTGGGGAGATGCTCCACATCTTCACAAAAAACTAGAGATCTGTTTGGCTGTTGGTGACACCTGGATTTGTGTCTCAGCTTTAAAGGAAAACAAAAAGAGGAAGTGGCAAATCTTATCTTACAATAACAACTTGCAGTGTGGTGTCAGTAGGAAATAAGTAGGCCAGATTGGCTATAGCCTCATTTGAAGTTTTGGAGGAATTACTGCTGGGCTCTGCCACAGCTGAGTGGGATTCAATCTCTCAAGGGCAGCTCACAGCACCAATAAACTAAAATGCAGAGAGTCATGGCACTTCTGTCTTCTCTGTGTATCAAAGATAGAATTGGATGGTTGTAGAACTTAAATGCAGACATTTCTACAGGGGAAGTAGTTTTTATAGAATTGAAAGTAGAAATGTAAATGAAAGTGAGCAAAGCTGCCTTTTTTTAGTCTAATGAAAAAATAAGACAGTTTTAACTTTCCTATTCGTTGTCTGGCCCCGGTAAATGTCAGTTCCAATGTGCAGTTTTGCAATGTCTGAAGGTCTGCTTTTGACCAAAAATCATTAACAACTGCTGTGTTTCTGAGCTGTAACAACAGTTAAGTCTGAACAGAATATTCTGTCTTTAGTTCTCATCGGGTTCTCACTTCTTCAGCCAGACATAATGAATATCAAAGCCACAGTGCCAAAATTAATTTGTGCTTCTCCTAAAGCAAATTTGGGTGTCTCCACACTATCCTTATGTTGCCAGGGTGTCTGTATTGAATACATACATCCACATTAGTGGAAATTCTGGCTATTGCTCAACAGTCACACTCTTTCAGCAAGAGTTCACACCTTACATGCTTAACCTTTTAAGTCTCTGTTTTGATTTTCACCCTAAGTAAAAGTCATGGCAACAAAACGAAGTAGGATTTGTTCAGCCTAACTTGTAATAATGAAGACAACATTCATAAAGAATAGTTGCCTTCATTAATCTTTACCTTAATTAGTGAATCAGTGATATGACATGCATAGTTAGGTGATGTAGGCCAATGAACATCAAGTCCAGCTGTCACCTGGCACTGCCAAGCCCACCACTAAACCATGTCCCTTAAGCAGCACATCTGCATGTGACTTCACAACTTCCCTGGATAGCCTGCCAATACTTAACAACCCTTTTGGTGAAGAAATATTTCTTAATATCCAATTTAAAGCTCTCCTGGAGTAACATGGCTCTGTTTCCTCTTATTCTATCGCTTGCTACTTGGGAGAAGACCCTCATCTGGCTACAACTTCCTTTCAGTCAGTTGTAGGGAGTGATAAGGACTCCCTGAGCCTCCTTTTCTCCAGGCTAAACAACCCTGGCTCCCTGAGCTGCTCGTCACAGGTCTTGTGCTCCAGACCCTTTCCCAGCTCTGTTGCCCTTTTCTGGACACAGCACTTCCATGTCTTTCTTGGAGTGAGGGGTTCAGAACTGAACACAGGAATCAAGGTGCAGCCTCACCTTGAAGGGACAATCCCTGCCCTGCTCCTGCTGGCCACACTGTTGCTGCCACAGGCCAGGATGCCATCGGCCTCCTTGGCCACCTGGGCACTGCTGGCTCNATGGAATAGAGAAATTCCCAGAAGGAGTTTAGACAGGGGGTTGGGACAACAAGGACTGACAGGGAACTTTCTAGAACCAAGGGCAGGGGATTAGGGAGGATTGACATCTGTGTAGATGGGGTAAAAGGCAGGTCTAGGGAGTGATGGACAACTGGGTGAGGAAGGAGATAACCTGGATGATATCAAACATATCGGGGGGAAACAGGGATGATCCATTGGGAAAATAACTTCACAACAACTTAACAAAAACACACCACACTTTTCCTGTGGGCAGCTTTCCAGCCACTCTGCCCAAGCCTGTGGCCCTGCCTGGGGTTGTTGTGAGCCAAGGGCAGGACCCAGCCCTGGGCCTGGTTGAACCTCACACCATTGGCTTGGCTCCAGCCTGTCCAGATCCCTCCCTGGAACCCTGTGACCCTTTGCTTAATTTAACTGTCATACAATTCCCGTTGCTCAGTTCTCCACATGGCAAATACCATTTTAAGTCTGAGATTAAACTAACCCATGAGAAGTCACTGAATTTGAATAGAGGCAAATACAAAGTGTTTCATGTTGTTTTATTTCCTTTCTTCTAATCTGGAAAGTAGAATCATCCTTTTTTAAGGATCTTGCTTATTTAAGAAATTTGATAGCATTTAGTCATAGAGGTGTGTCATGGCTTGCTAGGGCCTTAAAGGTTATTTAATTTATTTAAGTCTGCAAACCTTTTTTTTTTTAACCAGTGCTATACATGTAGACACTGGGGAAGGAAGTTGTCAAAGGCATTTCAGAGGGATGAATTTTTTTATTTTTATTTTTATTTTTATTTTTATTTTTTAATAGCTTTTTCTTTGGTGGTAGGAAAAGTAGAGCCTTCTGTTATAGTCTTTGAACTTAGGTCTTGCAAGCTTTTTTTTTTTTTTTACTGGTGTAATGCCATTATTTTAAATGATGCTATTTCTGATTTATGCCAGAGAGATCAGCCAGCCCACTTTCTTTGTGCACTGTGAAATGGAGCACTTCTTTTTGTTGTGTACTTACATTTCTTTAATAAAAATATTTCCCTGAAAATGTCAAAACATTCCAAGATTTATTTCTTTCATACCCCTCTATTTTTAATAGGAAAAATCATATAATTTAAAGTTTGTTTGTCATTTTATTTTCTCATTAAATATAAATGAAAATTATGCTGTTTACTGCCACTATGAAATGTTGGTGCTGAGGAAGAGGGATTTGTCACACCACTTCAGCAGTAACTCAGCTTAACCAGGCACAGGAAATCCTGTCCGTGATGGGGGTAGTACCTAATTCTTAGGGGATTTTTGGAGGAAGGGGGGAAAACCCCTCTTATTTGCAGTTTTGTTGCATTTAGTTGCAAACCACGTAGCAACATTCTCAGACTTGCTGTAGTCTGCAGTGTGAGCTGGAGGCCTATGCTTTGGTAGTAATCATTCTACCCCATCCTTGACTAGTTTGAGGTGAAGAAAGGTTATTGGTGAATGACAGTGTCTCACTCCTGTTATTGCTCTCTCTCTTATTTGGCTCTCTCATTTACTCCTCTCTGCCTCTCTGCCTGTGCAATCCAGAGATAGCATGTCTACTATGTCTGCATCTTCTATGGGCCCTTGAGTCTAGTTTTAGATCTGTCCACCAACTCTTCAGACAATTCAAAATTTTAGCAACATGAGAAAAATCATTCCAATTATTTTCCAAAGTATCCAGCCTAAAATACAGAGTATATGACTCATACCCATCCACTTGGATGTGGCATGTTGAAGTTCTCTCACTGTGCTATTTTGCTAGTCAATGGCTGACTAGAATGGGATTTCATATTTGGTTAAGCATTTGTGATGTCCTTTTCAATTTTTAACCAAATTTTCCTGAAGACTCATCGCCAAAATTGTGAAAGAATCAACAGATATTGAAAATTGTAACTAATGGGTACATCAGCTTTTGTTTCTAGTGCCACAGTTTTTAAATGCCAATGTTAACTCATCCATCACTCCTAACCTACAGAACATTTCTGGTTTGTATCAGTAGGGACTACTTGTGCGTATGCTGAGTTTTGCTGTGTATGGAATTCTCATCACAGTGATCAAGGAAGATGCCTAACATCCATAAAAAGTTTGAGATGCTCTTGTTGTCACCTCACACGAGGTGTAGTCCAGCAAAGACAAGGGTTCATTTATGTGCAGATATGCACAAGCAGTATTTACAAACACTAAATAAGAATGGTCACAGAATTGAAACTCTGAATAGATCTTATTTTGGCAGAGGATAGGTCTGTGTTGCATTGCCCATGGGAAGTGATTAAATGCTAAGCCTCATGGAAGTGTTGGAAGGTCAGCAAATTTGCATTGCCACATGGTATGCTGTGCCAGGCTAGGGGGACCCTTAGCTTTCCCAGCAGGTGACTGATTCCAAAACACTCTTATCACTCTTCTGGGTCATTCTCTGACCCACAGAAGCTGTCAGCATCTGTGTCTCACCCAGGACTCTGCTGCCTTTGGGATTGTTTTCCCAGTGACATTGAATGTTCTGTCATTGCTTTTGTAGACTCAAGGTATCCCTTGAATAGCTCTTTTGTTTTTTAAGCACATCTGACTGTATCTGGAGGTAGAGTCCTTTACTTTCAGCAGGGAGAGTGAGGGGAGAAATTTAATCATGCTTACCAGAAGTATTTGCTGTGATGTGTTGCTCTAATAGCTCTGCTCAGTGCAGGACCTTGGGGAGATGCAATACCTCCTGCTCACCACATCTTTATGGGCATCCTAGCTGTCCTATTATTTAAAAGACAGCAGTATTTGGTGCCCCAATGTCCCTGCTAACTAAGTGAAAATGCTCCTTGTCTTTGCTTCCCCTCAGGCTTGTGGAGTGTATGGATGGAGTGCAGGCACTAGCACTAAGGCAGTGGTCAGCAGTGGGTCTTCAATTCATGCCTGTGTGAGGGAACATCTTTTGATCATCTTCACACCTTCCTGCTTTAGACATCAGCCATCAATTTCATCTCTGCAGGATACCCAGAGTCAGCATTTACCTCTGCTCTTCCTCAGTGCTGATGGGTTTAATACTCATGTAAGCAAGATCCCTAAAACTGCTTCAGCATAAATTGCACAAGCTTTAGCTTTTCAGTCCAACATTTGCTGGAATAATGCTTCCTTGGTTGTGTAGTCAGCAGAGAGCTCTCTGTGTTTTTACATATCTTTCATCTCAAATCACATCTAGAAGTAAAATCCAGTGTTCAGGTACATTACATAGATTTGTGACGTCTTGTCCTAGGCTGCAGATTAATGAAGCAATGACTGTATTACTCAGCCTTCCCTACATGTATTTCTTCACTTCTGGCAGATGTAGTATTGACAATATCCTTCATTCAATATATCAGTCCCCCAAGTATAATTCAGTAGAGGTTACCAATATATTTCATTCTTTCACTTAGCTTTCCTTTACATCATCTGGGAGAAATCTGGCAAAGCAAAATTTGCACATAAGGTAGTAAGGAAAAGTGTGCATTAGTGTGACAGGCAGAAGCACCATTCTGAATGAAGGGAAAGGGAAGTTACAAGCTAGTGTTTTTTTTTACTAAGGCATGCCATGTGCCATGTAGCACATGGTTGAAAAGAGTAACTTTGGACTGTGTAATTGAACAGTACTGTCATGTTGTGACACATGAAAATCAGGAGAGTAAACCACAGTTTTCCAAGTCTTGGGCAAGTCCAAGTCCAAGTCCAAGATGGACTGTCTGACTTAATGACAATATGCTCCAAGGCTGCTTGACTCTCAGCTGACAGTGGTGCTGAGGAGATATCTGTGATAAGGACGGTGCAATTCTGTGTGCAGCTTCTGACTGCCACAGATGAAAAGAAATCATGAAAGTCCATGAGTTGTTTCTCACTGAAAGCCAGCATGTTTTCTCCAACAGTAATCTTACTCCTTGCACTCAGAGGACAAACAGTGAGAAGCCTGTATCAGACTAGGAAAACAAGACAGTAAATAGATATAATCATGATTCCAGAATCTTTGTATAATCCAGGTCTACCTGAAATCTTGGGTTTGCCATAAACTTCGAAAGAGAAAAATCTTCCTATAAATATTTTGACTCTTCTATTGGAATTATATGTCAGAAGACCACCTATGCTGCCAAATTCCCCACAGAAATTAAAGGTGCTTTTTTATGTTTAATGATATGTTCATATACAGAAGCTAGTAAACAGCAAAGTATTTTATATTTCAAAGCATTATTCATATTCATTACTAATAAGAGGTGGCTTATAGAATTATTCTTTCAAATTTCCTTATTTGTATTTACACAGGTTCATTGATACTGCTTTTTGGGTTGTATAACCTAGGAATATTGGGCTCTTTTTTTGCTATAAGCTACAAATGTATGAACTACAGTTGTTGATTCCCTTGCACCTCTAAGTGATTCTTTTCTGCTTCCAAAATCTGATTATTCACATCTGAGAAAGGAACTGCTTTCTTGAGAGATCCCTGCTTTTCATTACATCAAGCAAAGATAATTATTTGTTTGTAACAGAGCATAGCTTAGTGTAGGTGAAACCTTAAACATAGGATGTTCTGTATTTCCGAGAAGTTATCTTTGTGGATTTCTGAAATTGAGTTCTGACAAATCTTTCACTGTGCAGGTGGAATTGAAGGAGAGGGAGAGGAATGAGCAAGATGCTAATTTTCTAACTGGAATGCTTGCCATTTACCCTCTTTATTCTTCCTTATCTTTCTTCCAGAAATCTCCTCTATGTTTACCCTCAGAGGCTGAATTTTGCGAACCGACTGGCTTCTGCAAGGAACATTACCATCAAGATCCAATTTATGTGTGGTGAAGACCCATCCTGTGCAATGCCGGTAATAAATGCTGAGCTCTCTTAGCAGGCTTTTGTTGGCATGCATTCCTGAGAAACCTCTGGAAGAGAGAAGTCACCACAGTCTTCCCATCACCACAGTTGCTAGTGGGGCCTTAGGAAGCCTAACACACTGAGCTTGAAAAGCTTTCCTTCTCATCCTAAAGAAGGGCCATACTCCTTACCCACAACAAAGAAGACTTGTGATTCTATTGGAACCAGAGGCATATTGTTCTCTCTTATTTAAATCTTCCTACCCTGTTTTCAGGAGAATGATGTAATATTACATCAGTATCATGCTGGCATTTCTAAGGGTAAAATTCACAGAACTTCAGAGGCCTTTTAAGCATGATGTAGTCGTTTTTCCAGGATTACTCCTCTGCATGCACTATTGTTTACACAAGTGCTCAGGTATTACATTGGAAGGTAGAAGTTGGGATCTTCACTGGCTGAACAATCATGCAGTATAGGTAGAGCTTTCCATGTCTGAAACATGCTGTGTATTAGGGCATACACTACTAGCAGAGCAGACAGTCCTCTCTGCGTTCAGGTTATTCAACATCTCTCACTGTAAGATCTTCTATTCAACTTCACCAAGCTTCAGAGGTTCGGTTTGAAGTGTTCTAACCCAGATGTCTGCTTCAAGCCAAATTTCTTTTTATATTTTCAAGACAGTGTTTTTGGGTACTTGGGAATGGCATTGAGACAAAAATCTTCAGTGAGTTTATGTGTTGGAGCAGGAAAACACTGAGTGGAAATACTACTTTAAGGAAACTTCAGTCCAACAATCTGTTGGACCAAAGAGGATGACCTAACCAGCCTTTATCAGTGTGGTGACATTGTTTAGGATACACTTCACAGCCTTGCTTCACATAAGCTGTGGACCTGAAATCAGGGCTTCAGCAGTGTTTTCCAAGCCACATTTCTTCCTGAGCTAGAGCTGTGCCACGTTAATGTAGCACCTTCTTTTACACAATACTGCATTGTTGGTTTCCTTAAACTCTGCCTGTGTTATGATTAGGTTTTGGCAAGTGGTTAGGACAGACACAGTTTGTCTGTCTTCCCTCTCCATTGTATGGGACCTTCCTCTCAATATATTATATAGACTTGCACAATGCAGAGGTTCTTGTCTAAGCTCATCTCCCAGGGCTCCCTTTAAATTATTTGATTTCAACACCTTACCATGGACCTCTGTCTTAGGAAAGCAAATCTAGCAGCAGAAATGCCTATTTCTCTTCCTTGATTTTAAAGGAACTTTGGACCTCTAAGGTAAGGTGAGATATATCTCACCCTGAATGAGCAGGCTACAACTGAAAAACAAAACTTCTAAAAATACTTTTTATTTAATTTTTTAGCACTTAGATAAAGACAGTATGACATGTGAGTGGCTTACCATGACTTTTTGCCTATGATTCCTAGGTTTTTAGTTCATGACTAAGGAATGTGATATGAGGTAGTCAATGACTCTAGAAATAACTCTGCTCCAATTTCCTGGTATTTTACCTTGAATGCAGCATGGGGAAGGTGCTTGGTAATAATACATTTATGCCAACAAGCTAAGATAAAATTGTGGGGTCCTTTTGCATTTTCAGATACTGTCTTAAAATTTATACAAGATGATGACAAATGAATGCTGTCGTCCTGATTGCAGTTACTTTTCTATTCTTCTTAATGTAGGTGATTTTTGGGAAATCTTCAGGTCCAGAATTTGTCCAAGAAATATACACAGCTATCACATATCATAATAAGTAAGTGTTGTTACTATTCATACAACTTGAGAAGAATTCATTGTGATCTCTTTATGTAATTGTTACCCTGCATAGTTCATCAAGGAATGCCATTTTAAACCTTTATGTTTTGTGCAATTTATCATGTTTAATTTGGATTGCTACATTTGCATAAGTGACTGTTGTGCAAGCGACCATTGCTTTTCTTGTTTGAAGCTTTTTAGTAGTTGAGAATACTCCTACTATGAAGATTAAAGAGCAGGAGCAGGAAGCAGCACAATTTTTTCAGGTCATTCACTTTGATGAATTCATAGACCCAAAAGAGCTGAAGGGATATTCTAATTCTCATGAATGAGAACTTGGGATTTAGAATTTGCAGATGCTTATGCAAGAATCCAAAACAGAGATTGAAACATAGAGATAGGTGGAAGCTGATACTGTCCAGCTGATACTGTCTGTTTTTTTCTGATTTGAAGCTGTAGATTGTTCATAAATAAGCTTCCAGATTCATAATTCATAAAAAATATTTCAAAATCATAAAAATGTGTGTGTATATATGTGTATACTTTGTTTAACTCAGCTCTATTTTCAGGATTTATCTGGTTTTATAACCATATATAGTGTCAAAAAGCCAGGTGGCAAATATGCCTCTTGCTCAGTCTTATACTCAGACTGGGAACGTCCTTGGCATTTTTCTTTTTAAACAGATCCCCTGACTTTTATGAAGAAGTGAAAATTAAGCTGCCAGCAAAACTCACAGAGAAACACCATCTACTGTTCACATTCTATCACATCAGCTGCCAACCAAAGCAAGGAGCATCTGTTGAAACCCTCCTAGGGTATTCAGTAAGTTCCATGTGATACATAAAAGTCGGTGGGTGGGTGTATGTGTGTGTCTGTGTGTATCCCATACAAACAGACTCTCTGCTTGTCAAGAATTTTGTCACTTATTCCCTTTCTGGTTATGGCAATACAGCAAAACCACAAAAAAGTGGAAGGTGTTAGTGTGAATTCATAGAATCCAGATGCCACCTGAGGTGTGTTACATCCTCATCCTATAATTTTACTGTGTTAACTGTCTTCGACCTTAATGAATTCACCTGATTCAACTGAAATATGCACCTAAATATTTGCAACAACAATGCTTTAGAAACATACTCTCATTCTGTTGGATTCTATTTATTGCAAAAAAATCCCAACCCTAAAACCTATGTAATTACAATTATTAGTTGTTACCATGTTCAGACATGAGGTAACAGCTAATGTAATATTTTCAATTAGGTTTTACATGGCACTTCATTTCTGTTCTGAATTGTCTTTTATCCACATAAAAATTAAAAAACAGGAAGACTCTAAATGCTACTCCCTAATTCTCTTGCCTTCTTTATCTTCATATTGAGACGAGTATGTCTTAGGTTAAGAAATACATGTTGTAGTTTAGTCTCTCTGACCTTTTTCTTTATCAAACAGTGTTTTTAACTGGAGAGATTAAGGATGTAATATAATTAAGGATATAAAAGAAAAGAACTGAAGATAATGATGCTTCAGATTTGAAAATGTCCTAGAGCTGTGGTCAGCAAGTGAGCTTTGGAGCCTGACAAGTGCTTTCCATGTGTTCTTGCTGTTAAGTTTTGGAGGCCATTGTGTTTGTGAATTTTTGATTGTTTGCTTGTTTGTTTCTGTGTCAGCTTTTGGGGCCTTTTCACCACAGTACTTAGAATCCTTTCAAGTGGGCTTTCTTTTATGGACAGTTATATAGTCCCACCAATGTCAGTGGGATTGTTAAGAAATTAATTAGTTCAGGACCAAGATTTGGCATCGGTGAGGACTATATTTTCAAGTTTCTGTTCACCTAAATACAAAATGTTTCTGGTCTGTGATATTCAAATGCCCAGCCTCTTTCAGACTTGAATAAAAAGTTAAATGTGCCCAAACGTCAGTGCAGGGATATGACAAGTCAGTCTGGCATGGTGACCACAAGAAAGATGTTCAATTTATTCCCAGCAAAACTTTAGCTGTTGGTTTGCTTCAATACCAAGAATTGGTGTATTCAAGATACATGAATTTTTAAATAAAAACATGGATTCCACTAAATCCTTCTGACAGGATTTATTCGAAAAATGTGTGTCACACATGAGAGGCTCTGTGTTTGTTTTCTTCAAAAGAGATGGTTTGTAAAGCAGTCTTGTACATTTTTCTACAGTAGCTAACAGCTATCTTTGAATTTAAAATACAAAGAAATTACTGTTGAATGGGTTGGAGCAGAGAAGCTTGGGTCAATATCTCATTTGTTGTTTTGTTGATTGTATCTAACAAATTAAATAAATAGGTCTAATCATATATCATCAAGAATATTGCTGAGTTTTCTCTTCATTTCTTTCAGTGGCTGCCAATTCTATTAAATGATCGTCTTCAAACTGGACATTATAGTCTTCCTGTTGCATTGGATAAACTGCCTTTACACTATTCAATTCACTCTCCTGAGGTAACAAACAAAATTATTAAAAGATAGTATTTTCCTAGTGCAGGAGAACAGTATAAGTGTTTTGCACAATTAACATTGCTGTCTGCTGGTAGGCAGTTCCTCCATTTTGTTCTTTAAAAAGGAAAGTGTGGTGAAAAATGTTGTTGTTATTGTTATTATTGTCACTGGTGTTATTATTTTACATCGTTATACTGTTTTTTTAGAAGCTAGCTATGCAAGAAAAGTCTTGTAAATTGTCTAATCAGGGATACATTTGTTTAGATAGTGTCAAGGCAATAATTCAATTTCTTCCATAGGATAATTTGTTCATTTTTCTGTGGCTTTGTGGGAGGGGGAGTAGAAATGGAATCAGGTGGAAATTCTGGAATTTCTGGAGCAGAAATCTGTGCCCTCTCAGTTAACATGGCATGTAGGAAACTTGTCCAGAGGGTTTAAACTGGCCCATATCACCATGGAATGCCTTTGACCAGGAAATTTTACCCTTAACAATATATATACAAATATATATATTTACATGGTCTGTGCTAGACATACAGCTGAAATTCTCTAAATTTCCATGTTCAGTGCATAGCTTCTGTCCAAGTGTCTGTGAGAACAAGGAGATGCTTAGCTGTCATCCTCTGAGTGGCACTGAACTTGAATGTCCAAAGTGAAGTGAATAGTGGGAATACTATAGGGCCCTCATGGAAACAGACTTTCTGTTTGAGCATTAAAAGGAAGATGATTCCCATTTTTTTTTTCCATCACAGAAAATTCCATCTCAGACACCACCTATAAAGTGGGTTGAAGGACACAAGGGCGTTTTCATTGTAGAAGTTCAAGCTGTGTCATCTGTTCACACCCAGGTAATGCATCAGAAGTAACACACAGCTGTAGTTTCATTTCAAAGAAAATTCAGGCACCCAGGCCAACTTAGCAGGTTTATGAAACTGAGGTGTTTAAGCCCATACAGTTTAAAAGAAAATATTAGGAGCTATGGAAATAACCTGATATCCTCCATGAATGAAATCCTTTGGTGAAATTAAATCTAGTGGTAGAAGTGAACAAATAAGCACTCTTGGCAGCAAGTCACATGGAGCAATAGGGAGCCTGGTGTCCTCTCGGCTCAGCAGGAGTCTGCTCAGGCTGTGATTGAAAGGTCCTGGCAGGGCACAGTGCTAGTTTCTGCTAGTCTGCATCATCTCCGTCATCTGTTTTTCAAGGCTAGTTCAGACAATGTGTCCACATCTCCAAAGACATATCACCTCCCCACTTCCATGGACAGGTTATGCACCACCAGTATGTGTTAAGCAGCTCACTTGTCAGTGCCATGTGGTTTGGGGACACAAGCTTAGTGCTGGATGAGACCTCAGTTATTCTGGCAATTTAAATGCTATAGGAAATTGGATCTTTGCCCATCTTACTGAGATGCTGGTTTGCAGCATATCAGCTTTGTTTTGTTTCTGCTGCTTTTCAGTGGCTCTTACTTCTTATCCCATCCTAGTTAATTCTGGTAAATATGTCCTTAACAGCTGAAGGCCCTGTGTTTGAAGCAAGTCCATCACCTCATTTCAGCATGTTTTTTAAATGTAAGTAGGCATACTCAAAAGGCACATAACTTGTATGTGGCTGGAACTCAGGTATGAGTAGCAGAGGGACTATATACCTGTGATATGACAGTTTTATCAGAGAGAAGGAAAAGTCTTTTCATTAAGTGAAGCAATTAGTTTACTGAGGGCAATAACAGTCTGAATTTGAACCAGATGCAGAGGAGCAAACAAAACACTGTGACAGCTGCTTTGCTAGTTGATTGCTCAGAGCAGCCACAGCTGAAAACCAGAAGGGTGAAAACCTTTCCTTTCATCCCATAAGGTGGTGCAGTCAGGCTTTCCTTAGCTAGCAGTAGCCTGAAATATATCAACTTTGTTAACTGTGAGTGCACTGTATTTGCAGGACAACCACCTGGAGAAGTTCTTCACCTTGTGCCATTCTCTGGAAAGCCAAGTGACATTCCCCATTCGAGTGATGGATCAGAAGATTACAGAGGCTTCACTGGAGCATGAGTTGAAACTCAGCATTATCTGTTTGAATTCTTCACGCCTTGAGCCTCTTGTCTTGTTTTTGCACTTGGTACTAGATAAACTTTTCCAGCTGGCTGTACAACCTATGGTCATAGCTGGCCAGACAGGTATTTACTGGTTCGTGGCCTTCAAGAGGCTTTTCAAGCAACTTAGAAATGGTAGGGGAAATGGTTGCTAAAATATTCAGGCTTTGATTTATTATCTACAATAGCACACTTCAGACAGAGTTGCATTGCTCAGGACAGAGTTTCACTGCACAATTTAATTAGGCTTAACTGACTTGCTGCTTTTTCTCCTTTCCCCCTACATAAATACTCTTAGTCTCTGGTTGGGAGGTACATTAAACTGTAGTCATTTACTTATCTGAAAATATAGGTCAGAAAGTGGGTTGTGATTCAACTGTGTTTGGAATTGAGTTGTTTTGCAAGTAAAACACCAGCAAAATCATTGTCCTACAACTGACACTGCTGTCTGCACCATATCCTCTGCCCAAATGTCTTTAAACAGAGTTGAGTGAGCACAAAACCAGACAATATAATACTAAGGTCTGATTTTTGGTTTACTGAGGTGTCAGTTGCCTGTAACGTGTTAAGTCCAGAAGAATGGCATACTTGCAGAGAGTGGTGTGGTTCATCTCCTGTTTTCATACAGATAATCAACACCTGTCATGCACTACAATGTTTGTGCTAAAGCCTGCTAACTTGTATTTGACTGTTGCTGGAGAGTAATGAGTCTTACTATTCTGCAAGAAGATATTTTATAGGATATGTGTGAGGGCTGCTTGAAATGTGATTAACATTTACAGTCTGCTTTTATGTAGCAGAGACTGACAGAAAAGCAGTGATTAGGCTGAAAGTCAGTGGGCCTGCTAAAGAGTGTTGTTTGTCCTAGGTAGACTTTGGGTCTGGTCAGGCACAGCAATTGCTGTCTAAAACTCTGAATTTGTTCTGGACTGAATTGAACCTTGTAAGATTAGTTGTTGATACAAAGAATGCCCTCACTTAATTATGTTATAGCCTTCAGTGCTGACTCTAATTCTTGCCTTTGTTTCACAGCCAACTTCTCACAGTTTGCCTTTGAGTCTGTGGTTGCAATAGTGAATAGTCTCCACAACAGCAAAGAGCTGAGCAAGGATCAGCATGGGAGGAACTGCCTTCTGGCATCTTATGTGTACTATGTATTTCGTCTGCCAGACGCACAAAGAGAAGTGGTCAAACCAGGTATTGTTGCAATATTGGTGCAAGGGTTGCAAAAGTGTTTCATTTTTTTCTTGATACATGCTATTCAGCATGGCGCTTTTGAGAGACAGACTTAAAGCACTGACCTGTAAGATAGCAAACAACCTCTCAGACCCAGACTGCATACCACTTACACACTCACACTGTTCTTATATATCATTTTTCTCAGAGGTAGGTCAGGAATAGCAGCCCTGCAAAGAGCAATACAGACTTGCCCCTCAAAATCTCCATCCCTCAGTTACTTGTTTAAGATGAAGGGTTGAGCTGAGAGGTTTCCACAGCTACAAGCAATTCTGTAGCTTTGTGAAGATGGATGCAAGGGAGATTGCCTAAACTGAAACTTTTTCCAGAAGAATTTCTTCCATGAGCTAAAATGGCCTTAAGATGCCAATTTTTTACTGACTTGCACATCAGGAAGTTACTTCCCATGCAAAATAACCTGCTGCCAGATGGTATAGGGCCAAGCTCACCCAATATCTCCTTTACATTAAGGATGTCATTGGAGGATAAAATACTGTGTGACCAGCAGGTGATTCTTGCAGCCTGTCACCTTGGAGATAGTAGAAAGCCACCTGGTTGCAGTCCCAGGCAGCTGACTCAAGGTGACCCTGCTTGAGTGGAGGGGTTGGACTAGATGGCCTTCTGTGGGCCCTTCCAACCTCAACCATTCTCTTACTCTGTTGCAATCATTATCTTAAAGCCTACAGGATTCATTTGATTCATTTGTATTTGTTAAATGACTTATCACAAGCAGCTGTGCTGTGGGAGCTAAAGATATGTAGGCCTTTTTCTCTTTTGAACATTAATTTAAATCCCCCTTGAGGGACATTTAGACTGATGGGGTATTCTAAAATCTGTGAACTCACATCCACTTGGGAATTCTTCGTCCTGGAAAAATAAGGTCTATGATGAAACTGAAAACTAGATACCATCTAGTGAAACTCCTGATGGCAGTGCTCCTTGCTTCCTTGGATACTTCAAATATCGCATTAAATCATACATATTGAAGGTGGTATTTTGTGTTTAGGCCTTTGAATATTATCTTAATCTACAGCAAATTAGAAAGAGCTGATGGGAAGAAAGAACTATTGTAATAGTGCTGCTATTTAGTTAGCCCTGTTAATCTTTTAGTACTGCTTGTGCAATCACCCTGTGAGCTGTTGACTGGGGTGATACCTGTAACTTGCCATTCGGTGCCCGTGTAGATTGTTAATGAAGCAGTTGATTTCAGGAGCTTTATTCTTTTCCAAATGCTGATAACACCACTGAGCAAACCTGGCTTGAACCTCGTGTTTGCCTCACAGATATGTCCTTTAGTCTTAACTGGAACATCTCTCTGTGGCAGGTGGAGGCAGCAGTGCCGTTTCGACAGAATCTCGTTATTACACCTTCGGACGCACTTCTGCAGTGTCTGTTGGGAGCAAACTCCTGCAGACCCGAGCAATAAGCTGCAGCAATCCTGACATCACTGTTACACAAGCTGCGGCCGATGAGGAGGTCAAAAGCGTCGTGTCATCCAAGGTAAGAGAGCAAAGTCAAATATCTCAAGTCAAAGTCAATATCTGAAGAAGGCTATCACCCAAAACCTAATAATCTAGATTTTGTCTTTGAGGATTGGATCTGGTCCTTGTCAGTGCACTGTATGTATCACCAGAAACATTTTCTGCTTATCTGATTTGACATAGATACGTGCTAAATCCCACTGCTAAATTCTGATGTTTCTTACCAATGGAGAGCAAGAGGTGAGAACTCTATCTTGTTTGTGGCTTAGACACTCCCTAGAGGCATTTGCTTTTTTTACGTGCCTCACTCTCCTGTTACTCCAGATACTTAAGTTCTTTTCACATCTGGTGACCTGGTCTGGTCCAATTCACAGAGTCAGTGCAGTCACAGACCTTTCTTCATTTTTTTTTGCTTGTTTGTTTGTTTGTTGTTAAACAGTTTCTTACTAAAAAAAAANAAAGTTAATTTTATGACAGCAGCCCCATAGCTACAACGTAGGTGCTGCGTGCATAATTTGCACCTGGGTCTTTCCAAATACTTTGTTCAACCACAGAGAGAAATACAAGCTTCCTCAGCATTCTCACCCACTGCTACATATACCACCACTGGCTTGCAGGACAGAAGGGTCAACAACATCCAAGAGGAAGGATTTTGCTTCCCTGATTGGCTCCAGGTGCTTGCTGATCTACAGCATTCCAGTCCATCTCAGAGTTTTATGAGGATGGACGTGGGCAGCTGTGTGAGGAAACCAAAACCTAGAGTTTGCCTCTCAGCTGGAGCTGGGAAGCTATTCCTCTGGCAAAACCAGGATTTTTTTCCCCTGTGCAAGGAGCCTGCTGCTAGCTGAGCCCTGGCAGAGCTCTACAGCAGTACATCTGATGGGGTCTGAACCATATCCCCCCTCACTTTTCTTTGAGAGTTATATTATATTTAAAGTATTGCTTCCCAGGTAGGTTATTTTCAGAAATATTTTGAAAGTTTTTTTCTCTATTGAATGAGCATATGCCTCTCCATTTAAAATGGATAGGTACTGGTCTTCATCTAATTAAACCAGAAGCAGTAAGATACACAGGCTTTGACAGTTTATCTGACGTGTTCATATTGCCAGATATCTATCCATCCATAGCAAATTTTAATAATGTAGATTTGAATTTTATGACTTTTACTCTAATGTACTTTGTTGTAGGGAGAAAAAAACCCAAACCAGAGCTCAAGGCATTTTTCCTAATTAATGCAAAATTAAAATGTTTGATATTACAGCTTCATCACATCGATAAATGTAGCAATTTACAACTGGTTACTGCCGTTTCACTGCCTCTTAAACTGGCATAACTTTTAATGGAAGGAAGACTTCAAGGGGCTAATTATTTTCCATGTAGAGCAGGAGATAAACTTTTGAAGGGTGAATCATATACTCCAAAGCACAGCTGCAGTGCTGCCATTGGGCACGTGATGGCAGTGCTGGCATCTGCACCCTGCTGCTGCTGCTGCTGCTGCTGCTGCCAGGTGGTCTTCGGCCTTGAGTGGGAAGGGGGATGGGAAAAAGGAAGGAAAAGAACTGTTTAGATGAATGTCTGTGCACACCTTAAAAAAAAAAAACCAACAAAAACCAACAACAAAACAAACCCCCCACAGTGGGTGATTTCTGTTAATCAGATTAAGTTATTTGTGAATTTACTATTATGTGTTTCTTCCATCTGTGTCCCCCAGCCTATGGATCACAGCTCCAGTCGGATGTCTTACTGCATTGAAGGAACAAATGACATGTCAGGCCTTTGTGCAAGTGCAAGACCATCCAATAAAAAGGTAGGCTAAGGCTGTGCATGAGGGAACCCCTTACAGAAGCTGGAGCATCCTGAGGTAGTGCTGGCAATTAGTGCTTCTAAATGTGGAGAGGCAAGCAACAGGACAAAATATCAACCAGCATTATCAAACAAGAAATTAGTGATGAGATATTGAATCAGTGTGTAAACATTACTCAAACTTTTTTGCTTCTGCTCCAGAGTCTTTGGATTCTTTATCCAGGACAGATTCAGACAAGTAGCAGCCTGTCTGGATCCTCCGTTTGCTCTCTTTCTCAAGGTCTTAAAGCCTCCGTCATTTTCCACTGCTGTTTACCCTTGGATACATGTCTTTACATGTTGCAGTAAACTCCATTCAGAAATACTTGCCTCCTGTTTCTTCTGTAAAGAATTCTTTTCTTTCCCTTTTTGTAGCTTTTAGAACCAAGCTTTTTGTAGTTTAGATTTGAATTTCCTAGAAGTTTAGATAATTGAGATTGTGTGTCTTATGTTCAGATCTCACTGTAAAAAGTATTGTCTCCAACTACAAATGCCTGCACAAGGTCTGCTGTGGTTATTATTTTGTCCTTCTCTTCCACCACAGAGTCAAACCTCTACTTTCTCTCAGACAAACATGGATGTCCTAAACAAAAATGCTTAGCAGGTAGTGGGAAATGTGGCTTCTCCCTGTGCACGTAGACAATGACCTGAGAATGGTCCAAAGGCATTTCTCTCTTCATTTACCCACGGTTCTGGATCCACAGAAATATGGGTCTCAGTCTGCTTGCCAACAGCATTCCTTAGATGTCATTTTGGTCAAATCTGCCTTCTGATCTTACAAAGATGCCCATACATCCCCATCCGTCTGCCCACCCTCCAGTATGGAGAAGTTTCCCACAGGGAAGATGTTGAAAATGAAAGATAAGTTGATTGAAAAGCCATTTTCCAACACTCTGTGTTTATTATGTAGCATTTCCACGAGGAACTGGCATTGCAGATGGTGGTCAGCACAGGCATGGTGAGAGAATCAGTCTTCAAGTATTCCTGGTTCTTCTTTGAGCTCCTGGTAAGACTTGACAGTGGTATTTTACAATTAGTTAATGGTGGCGTGTAGTAGGTGCTCCAGGCACAGCTTCAGTTGGGTGGTGACCTCTTCAGTTATTCACCCCTGTGTAAAGGAGAGGTCTCAAATAATGAAAGTACAACTAAAGAATTCCTTGTATTCATCCTTATTCCTCATTATGGCAGTAATGGCAAAGTTCTGTATGGACTACATGAGCAGTAGTGCACAGCTTGTAAAAGACTGAGAAACACTCATCAACCCAGCCCTTCCTTTTCAGTGAATATCTCTTCCTGTCTTTTCCATTTTATTAACAACATGACAAAGCTCCACAAACTCACAGTTCTACAGAGCCCTGTGGTGATGCATGTCAGTGGAAAAAATATGCTGATTTCCACTGTCAGCATGTACAAAATGCAACATTAGGTCAAGAAATAAGNTGCATGAATATGAGCAGGAATTGATGTCTGTCTGTATTTGAGTCTTAGAACGTCTGTTGTCATTGCCATGTAGGATTTGTCACAGCAGCTCTGAGAAAATGAGTGATTAAAATTCAGGGAAAGAGAAATAGGAAATCTTATTCTTACAAACAAACTAAAAGCAGCATTTTACCCCCAGTTAGGGCATTTTTTAAGTGTTATTTCTTATGCTTTGCAGATAAAGAGTATGGCTCAGTATGTTCACAACATGGAGAAACAAGATAACCCACGAAGAAATCGGTTCTCTGATCGTTTCAAAGATGATATTACCACTATAGTTAGTGTGATTACTTCAGAGATTGCTGCACTTGTAGTCAAACCACCCAAGGTAAGTGGATGAAATAAGCACTATGGATCCATGCTACTCACATTGTGTTGCACTGAGCTACACTTGATCTCATTTCTATATCTGCAGTGTTGCTAGAATTAGGCCAATATTCTCACATGGACCTTAAGCAAGAGTTGTGGCAGTGTAAAGGGCAGTTCTCTTCAGCTCAGTTCCTCAGCCTGCTTCTCAGTGTGGCTGCAGTGTGCAAGAAGAGAATTCCCTTTCCTATTGGCAGGAAAGGCCACACATCCATTTTCGGTTCTGGAAATGCTTTATGCCATGTTAGCCAGCACATCAGATTGCAGCCCCAGCAAGATTTCTTCCTTTTATCCCCTTTTGTAATTACCCTCTATCCTACTGCACTGGGTTTAATTCCTCATTTGACTTCTCTGTAGCAGAGGGATATGCCATAGGAAGGCAGTGCTCCTTGAGAGCATTGCACAAGCCAGCCACAAGTGCTCTAGCCACAAGTGCTCTAACCCTTGATCTCTTTAAAGAGGCACTGGCCACATGAAAATTGAAGACAAGAAATAAGCCCTTAGCCCAATTAAATTCTTGCTACTTTTAACAAATTGCACTGATGCAACAGATTGTAAAGTTGAAAGGATTGCAAATTGCAATTTACATTTTCACGTCACTAATGTCGGTCTGCATCATTGATACCCCTTTGGACTGACCAGTAGAAAAAGCTAAGGCCACAGGTAGGCAGTGAGTGACTGTTGTTCATTCACTTGTTGTAACCAACTTGTTTCCATGCCCCAGAGCTGCCAAATGCACTATGCTAGCCCAGCAAAATGCTCTGCAGCAGGGCAGGGCAGAGCAGCCGGGAGAGCTGGCCTGTTAGGTCACCTTTCAACAAGCTCAGTTTCCTAATCCACTCCTCCGAGTGCTGTTGAGGATCAGAAACCAGACAATTTGGGGCAGAGAATGACAGAAAGGATTGTCACTGTCCACCAAAAGGTTGTTCTTCAAGCTTTACTTTGGAGCTCAATCCACTGGTACGCTTCTGTGATAGTCACATGCAGAGAAATAATTTCCACAGGAAGTGGCTTTTTTTTTTTTTAATAATTGTGAAATAAAAATTCGTTACATTAAAAATGTTTTAGCAGAATTGTAGGCTTTGCAAAGAAAGTAGTGTTTATGGCTTCCTCACAAGAAATACACAGGGTTTTGTGGGTTATTAATTCTCATCTTGATAGAATGAGCATATAGAACCTGATTGTGTGTGAAAATCCCACTGTAGTGTTTTTGGAATTAGGGCCATTGGCTAAGTGTACAGAGTAGTAGGCAATATGTGTCTGATTTTTAAATCCAAGAAGTGATAATTGATGTTTCAATACATGGTTGAGCATGTCAGATTGCCCTGGATTTTTACAGTGATATGTTTGGCATATGCTTCCCTGCCCTATAAGGTAGTGGAAAACTAGCTTCTTCCTCACCATAGAAAAATGCTTTGCTGTGCAAATTTCAGATTGTAGGGAATATATATATATTGCTGAACAGAAACAAAAAGCTTGAAAAATGAAAAAGTGAATTGTAGCCACCCTGAGGTGCTGCACACCTGTTCTCACTACTCAGAGGTGCCAGTACAGGCAATATTTTTCTCAGTCATCTCCTCTGTCAGTGTTGAGCATTACATGCGTGCAGATCCATCAGGCATCTTCACTAATTCCTCTCAGTGAACTACATAGGCTACTGAGAGTTTATGATTTAAATTGGTATGTTTGAAGTAACTTTAGCCTCATTTTAGAGGGTACATGAAGTTGTTTGTGATTCTTACTGGAGGCTGTGTATCTCTGGTAAACAGGCCAATTCCAGGCATGCAAGAGCTTAGCTGCTGGATGGTGAACCCCACCAATTTATCTTACCAGTATTATGTTACTATCAGTTTTACACTTGAAATTTCTAAGCAAAATACTTGGCATTCCATCAGCAAAGCCAGGTTTTTCTTAGTATTTTATGTGTTTTATGTTCCTAAGCCAGCATTCTCTGATGTTCAATAGGAAAAAAAAGTCATGCAGCCAATAGGCAATTCAGAACTGGTCTCAAATTCCATTTCGTTGTTGTCAGCCCAAAGGAGTGCACAACTGAACTGTTCATTCATCCTGTGACATTGCTCTTTGAAACACTTGAAATAATTTACAGAAGTGATTCTGTGCAATTTTAACAAAATCATGTGAACTGGAGAACTGAAACAATCTTCTCCTGTATTTTCCCTGAGATGGTTCTGGGAGCTGACCCCTGCACTATTTTTTATGGTTCTAAGCCTTCTGCCTTTATGTAAGTTTTATGTATCATAACTGGTGGGTTTTTTTCTTTTTTTAAGGAAAGTGAACAAGCAGAAAAAATTAATATCAGCCTAGCATTTTTCTTGTATGATCTTCTTTCTTTAATGGATCGAGGATTCGTGTTTAATCTCATCAAACATTACTGTAATCAGGTAGGCACCATGCATGATTGGGATTGCATTTGGCTTACGTGTTTTGTTCTGTTTGATTAGTTTATCCATCAAGATCCTTTGAGCTGTGTTAAAGGTCCAAGTAAATTTCCTATTATTTCCTACTGCATATGCAATGATTTTAAAATCTCTTTTGATTTGTGATCTGCAGGGGAAAAAAATTGAGTGAAGGCAAAGACTCTTTTAGAAATGTCATACCTTGCACTGCTGCAAAACATCTGTGGAACCACTTTTCTTCCCTTACTCTTTTACTTCCCTTAGCAGATAATACAGACCAACTTTCTGACTCTTCCTGCTGAGTGCTGTGAGGATATTTAGATTTCAGGGGTGGCTCAAAATAATACATGTCTTCTTGTTTTACAAGTCTCTGAAAATTAAAAATAATGATGATGCATGATGTTGTTATGAAATTATTTGTATTTGACAGGGAGCATTTTCCATCTGTTTTGTGACCTGTTATGTGTGTGGGTCCGTCAGGTATCTCCACAAATTCCTTCACTGATGTTATTGTTGATAAGAAGGGAAATTACAAGATCTCTGATGTCCTGTGTTGCTTAGCAGGAGGTTTAATGAATTTGCCACAGAGTCAGAAAATTTCGGTTTGTTTTTTTGATTTTGTCTTGTGCAAAAGACAAAAATATTGTACATTTTTGTTCTGGGAGAAAAGAACAAGGAAACAACTTGTTTTCTCTTCAGAAGCTTGTAAGTCAGCTGGGGAGCAGGGAGAAAGACACAATCACTGTCAAACAAAGAGCAGCTAATGTATGGAAACTAGTTGGGTACAGTGAGCATTTTAATGCACACAGGGCTACATGTTTATGTCCTTTTCAAGGAGCAGGACATTTCACTACGTGGTAATTTAAATAATACTAGCCCATCACTTGACACATCTTGTTTTGTTTTTCCTAGCTTTCAAACAAGCTGAATTCACTCTCCACCCTGATTTCCATGAGACTTGAGTTCCTGAGAATTCTCTGCAGCCATGAGCATTACCTCAATCTGAACCTCTTCTTCATGACACCTGCATCTGCTCCAGCATCTCCCTCTCCCTCCTTGTCCTCCCAGGTAGTACTCCATTAGATACGTATTGCATGAGCATCACATGAAGCACACGTAGAAGAATACTTACATTGCTCTGTATTCAAATACTTAAGTTAGAATCTAAGCCACTGTTGGATCAGGGAGAAAAATTTCCCACTTGAGAAAAAGGGACACAAGAAGAAAGGCTGCAGGAGTACTACTGCAAACCTGCGTCTACAGGAGTTAAAGTTGAATGTGACACAGACACGTGCTCCCCTGGAAACATGCACACAGAAAATTACTATTGAGGTGGACACACAAGCTCTAAAAAGACCACAGCTCTGAAGGCCAGCTTACAGGCACACCTTTATCCCATCTACATACAAACACAAATATGTATTTCAGTATCTGTTTTGGAAAATTATGGCATGCGGCAGTGCACACTTTGTGTGTTTGCCTTCTAATGGAACTTCTTACTTGCCAGGTGGAAGTAGATGGTACCACTATCTAAGGCAGTGACTAATACACTGCAATGTTCAATATCCTGGAATACTGAATTTCTGTTGAGCCTTCTTGTTGCTTAAAATAGGATTATCATGCTTTCTTTTTCAAGTTGCAGTGTTCTTTCTTCTGGGTTTCTCCTCACCACAGTAGTACAGATCATGCTATGTCTTTTTCCTTGATTTCTCTGTGTTTTTTTGAACAGTGTTTTCCTATCTATTTTAATTTTATGATTTTCTGTGTGGAAACACTCAGGTATCCTGAGCAGACCATGCAATCTTCATCATATCTCATTTCTCTGGAAATTTTTCCAGACTTGGTCTGATACTGACACAGCTCTAGACTTCCTTAATGTCAGGACCTCCCATGATCTTCCTGACCACAGAGTTCAAACACATTAAAAAAAAAAATGTTGATTGGCACTCGACACACTGTTTTGCCAGTCTTGTGCTCTTCTCCTCTACATTCTATGGAGATGGTTTCTTGTTTTTCTGCAATGGGGCAAACCCCCTGTTGAAGGCTTCTCACATGTCTATTTTCCACCAAAATGATCTTGCAGAGGTCAGGACAGGGTTGAAGCATTTCAGTGCAATGTTCCATAATTGCCACAAAGCTCGAAGGCGAGGGGATGGAATTGAAACTAAAAATTATGGGGGGTACAGAAACAGTCTGAATAATGAAGCAGTTAAAATTCATTATTTCTTTTTTGAATGTCATTACCAAAGAATTGGTTGGATGCTAAGATGTGCTATATCTCATACCTTAATAAAGGTTGTCACAGGTTTGTAATAGTAAATAATATTTTCTTGAAATTTTTTCTGGTCCTAGAAGCAAAGCATCAAAGTCTTAGAGTCAGATGTCAATCCTAATTGTTAATACTAATCCTGGATGCTAAAGAGCTAGAAATATGACTCTTCTGCTTACAAGGGTAAAAAAATATCAACATAGCTCTTGTAACTAGTTTCAGCAAGTCAGAGTTTGGCCGACACCATTTTAATTAATCTTTCCTTCAAGCAACATCATCAGCTCTTTTCTCCTTTAGGAATAACCTACAATGTGCAACCTGTGCAAATCAATAAGGCTTTTGTGGCCTTTGCATGATTTAATGGACTAGCTGACCACCCTTGCAGTAATTTTGATCTGTCTGCAGGAGTGCTGCCCAGCTCGAGTTAGATGTGCAGTAGAAATACAGTGTTGTGAATAAATCTTATGAAAATTTTTGAGAGAAGCCAAATTCACTTAACTGGGTGCCCTACACTTTGACATTATTTCACACAAACGTAGTACAGCCAATGTCTGATTGTTTGAGGTTGAATGGGAGTGGGCCTAAGTATATGGATCCAAAATATGGGGCTGCTAAGAGACATGGGGTTCACATGACCCAATATATTAGATGACAGCTGCCACTCTGTGGTAGACTGGTACTTCATGTGTTTGGGCTCTGGGATTATTCCCAGGTGACTGAAAGAAATATTGGAAGGAATCCTGAAGAATACAGATTTAAAGCAAAATTTGGACTCATAAAACCCAGTAGCTGCAGTGGGGAGTAGAGTCTGATGCAGAAGAATCAAGAATGGGACATCACTCCATGATCAATATGATCAAAGTGAGCCATTTATTGCAAAGTAACAGTACCTTTTACACAGTTTTCAGCTTCTGTCACACATTACATGCTGCTTTGCAATTGGATATACCCTAAAAGCATACGTTAGCCTTTTAGCCTGGCTAAACTCATCCTCCACAGTCTGAGACTTACACTTGCCTGAGGAAGGGACAAAAACATTCCAGGTGACCTGTGGCACATACTTATGTTTGGAGAAACTAAGTTCATGACACATGCATAGCAGCAACTTTCCATTCTTGGGCTGGCCATGTATCAGCCACAGCCCTAAGTTAGAGAGCAGTTTGAAGGCTGGTCTAAATTATGCCAGCTGCCAACAAGCTCGGCAAGGATTTCCAGGGCAAAAGGAAATACTGTTCACGTCTTTCCTGACCTTTCTTCCATACAAGACCTCATGGATGGTGAAGAACACACAGTGAACAGCTTCTGACACCAGAGTTCCTCTTAATGTCGAGGCACTTTTCTTGCTGTGTGATAGCTAATGGCTGATCTGCAACAGTGTAACAAGAATGGACAAAATTCTGACTTTGTGTTCTGTCCAAACTAATGAATACAGGGTAGGAATTTTACATCTCAGAAAGCATAAAAAGAGTTGCTTGCACAGAATGGAAAGGATGAGACTACATCCTTTCCATCCTTTCCAGGATGAGGAAGCAGCTCATTTGAAATCAGACGCTTTTAATTTCACACGCAGATGTCTTCCTCCAAAATGTCCAACCTTCTTTCAAAGTCTGTGGTTTTCCTCTAGTAGAGATGTTCTGTTAGCTACATTGGCTGTGACCGTGATCTCTTTAAGAAGCATTGATTTCAGTGATGATTCTTTAACACTTCTAATATATTTCTGTAGAATTCCAGCTCCTGCTCTAGTTTTCAGGACCAGAAAATCACTAGCATGTTTGACCTCTCAGCCGAATACCGTCAGCAGCACTTCCTGACTGGCTTACTTTTCACTGAATTGGCAGCAGCACTGGACGCAGACAGCGAGGGGTGAGTATCCTAATTTGCACATTTTTAGATGGGATCAGGTGACACTGTTACTCTTGGCATTAGTTTTAGTTTGGGTATTAGTTTGATTCCAGGACAGCCCTGCTTCCCCCACTCTTTTCAATGACTCACTCTGTAACATAGCAATGACCCACTCATGGTTTTATCTGCAGTATGTTCCTCCCAATGAATGAAAATATACTATCTGTGGTGGTGAGAACACAAAATTTCAGTTGCTCTTCCCTCTAAAACACCTCTGTCTTTGTCTTAACTTAAGTGTTTAGCTAAACTTTGGCCAGAGTTTGATTCTTTTCCTTAAGCATCCTTCTTTACTGCAATGAATTTTTGTGGGAAGTTTGAAAGACTTGGGTGATCTGTGATTGTGGTAAAGTGGCTTGGAGATATAAGATACCTATTGTTTGCAGGGAACATGAATCTCTGCTCAGAATGAAACAGATCATCAAGTGCATATTGGTGTTTATTCTTTGTTTCCTTCACCTCCTTTCTATTTATTAAATCTTTGATTTATAAATTATTTGTGCATGATCCGTGAATGGACCTCATGGATGGTTTCTGTCTTAACAGGATTAGCAAGGTGCAAAGAAAAGCTGTCAGTGCTATCCTCAGCCTGCTGAGTTCCCATGACCTAGACCCACGTTGCTCCAAAAAGGAGGTGAAGATTAAAATTGCAGCTCTTTACCTCCCTTTGGTTGGTATAATTTTGGATTCTGTGCCACAACTCCATGATTTTACAAGTAAGAACCTTTTTGGCTTTGAATTTTTCAACTTCTAATAGAGACTTGTCAAAATAATTTATCAAACATGAAAGATTAGTCTAGTAAGGCTGAATATGTCTTTACTTAAAAGTAAACTAGATTTTTACAGACAGGAAAAACTTCAGTGTCTTCATTTCATGAGGAAGTGAGAGACCAGAGATACATCTGTAAGCACCCCTGCATATCTCTTAGTGTAGGTTTTGTGACCTATAAAATAAAGCCTGCAAGGTCTGCAAGAAATATTTAGCACTAGATACACTTAACAGTAGTGAAAATGCTGCTAGTGATACTGACATCATGTTACACCCCAACTATAGAAATTAGATTGTATTAAAATAATACCAAAATTAATTAATTAATTAATGTATAAACTTCAAGAGTATTTTTTGTCACTGCTTCTGAAAATATTTCACATTTAAATGCCTTAACAAAAAACTTACTAATATGAAAGTGTTATCACTTTCAAATGGGTGAGGTGAAAGCATTTACTGTACATTGGTTAATTAGATCTCACACCATTCTTTTAATCTAAGTATTACCCTTATACCATAGATAAAAAGAGTTATTATGAAGAAGCCCAGGTGTACCAATATGCCTAGGTTTCAGAGTGCCGTCCTTGGAGAACCTGTCACAAGAGGCTGTGATCCCATTCTGAACACATGGGGTCCAGCTGATCAGTCAGCTTCTCTGAAAAACAGAACTTGCAAAACACAAAATGGATGCTCAGAATCAGACAAGATTTTTACAAAACTTAGGTATAAATAACTTCATTTGCTGAAATTGATGTCGAGAACCAGCAGGGAATAGAAGCAGTTGGGTGCCTGAAATAGAACTTGTCTTTAAGTCAACAGGCAATACTGGATCTGTCAGCTCTTAGCAAACTTACATACTTTGTTAAGTATTAACAAATCCATGACTAGTTTCTGTGTCTCTTATCCTCTTGACTGAAATGAACTAGAACTGGATGGTTCCAAGTCTTACAGAGCACTGGCTTAGCTTTGAACTTCAGAGATAATCTCATGTTTGCTACCACCTTTTATGTATTTTATGTATTTGAATCATTTGGCAGTCTTGGCAGATGGCTGCAATTTCTCTTGCTAATGCTGTGCCTCTTTCACTGCTTGGTACATCAGCCAAACAAAAAACTGCAGGGATGGAAGTACCAATTGTTTAGCTAGGATACAGACTGATGGAAAACTGTGACATGTGAGCAGAGGCAACTGGATTGCTCCTGAAGTTCCAATGGGATATTTCAAATTTAGTTTCAGATACCCGCAGCGGAAAGGGACGCACAGGAAACCCAGAAGAAGAGCAAGAGTCTTCAGGTGCAATCAACCAAAATGTGGCCATTGCCATTGCAGGCAGTCAATTCAACATCAGGAACTCTGGAATACCTCTGATGTCACTGGTGTGTTCACTGCTCTGCCACTCTCCTTTTCTTCTATTTGTTTTCATGTTCCTTTTTTTTCCTCCTTTTATCCTTTCTTGCCACTGATAGCTGCAGTCATGAGAAACTGCATTTTTGTTTCCTCCAACCCCAACAGATGAGGGCATAGTCCTTCCGTCATCTTCTCCTATTCTCTTCTAGTCATTTAATTGCTATTTTACCATACATTGTTTACTTTTTTTCTTCCACGTGCCTATTTCCATTTCCACACCAAACCTAGACTTATTTCCAGATCAGCAAATGCCGCTGTGGCAGCCCCACAGTTCCAGTCTTACCTGAATCCATGGATCTAGGATTCAGATGCTTCTTTTTCTCTATGTATGGTCTTTCCTCATATATATTTATAAAATTATTTATTTTTACCTGCTATGTAATTTGGCTGACACAACTGTGTGGCAGAGGAAAGCAAATGGTTACAGAATCTTTTCTTTTTCTACAGTTTTATAAGGAAATTATTTTACAAGCATATAGCAAACTGGTGCTTCTCTTACCTAGTCTTTCACTTACATTCAACTGGTCCTTTCACTAATTACACATACAGTCAAAATTACAATAACTATCACCTGGAAGAAGCCAAATTTACTGAAGTTTAGTCCTGAGATTTGATTCCAATGAAATTTAAATTACCCAAATCACCTTTCTCTCCTTTTTCTTCTTTCAATTGACATTTACCTTATGTGTTTCTAGCCCTACAGACAGAGTGCCACATTAGGTCCTGATACTACTCGAAACCTTTTGATCTGTTTCCTCTGGATCATGAAAAATGCTGATCAGAAATTAATACAGAAATGGGTTGCAGACCTTCCATCCATGCAGCTGAACAGGATTTTAGACCTCCTCTTCATTTGTGTGTCATGCTTTGAGTATAAGGTAAGTGAAAGAAGGCATGGTTTTGTTGTCCTGGTTTGGATCAATGTTTTTCCTTGAATTCCAGCTGTCTAGGGGAAATTAGTTATTGACAATGGCTAAATTAGCACTTATCTAATCTAGACAAATTAGTTCAGATAAAATAACTGACAATAGCCTTCGAGCAAAATGCTGCCAAAACTTTTGAGGAAGTCCTATGAAGGTGTTCTAAGTAGTTTAATTGTTTTCTTTTATCTGGGTATTTGAGGAAAGTATACCAACAGCTCCTATAAGTACTGGACAGGACACTAAGAATGATTCTTTAGTTAAGAGCAGAGACTTGATGTCAGCACTCTTCTCTCTGACAGGGTCAGTCTGAAGTGGACCAAATCACCTTCTCTCTGAACTTTAATTTCTTCCTTTGTAGTACTGAACTACACCTTTGTTTCTATTAGCAGTACATGTTGTACCACTTTCCACATTTGCAATATTTTTTACTAGACTTTATGTATTAATCAATCATATTTGTTGCTTTCTGCCCCCTCTCCAGGTCTGTCTCTCCTGTTGTAGAGGGAGATCGCATTCTCTTGTTCTGGAGATGTAGTTTGGTCTCATGGTCAAAAATGAAGGCATTGGTTGGTGTTGATTGCTTTAACTTTACTTTCAGGGCAAGCAAAGCTCAGATAAAGTTAGCACCCAAGCACTCCAGAAGTCACGAGATGTGAAAGCTCGATTAGAAGAGGCTTTACTGAGAGGAGAAGGAGCCAGAGGAGAAATGATGAAACGCTGCAGAATACCAGCTGGTACTTCATACCCTTGTCCCCCCATGCCTTGTCAGAGGAACACAAGTGGCTGTAGACATAAATGAGTTTGTTGAGTTTGTTCATACCCTTGTCCCCCCCATGCCTTGTCAGAGGAGCACAAGTGGCTGTAGACATGAATGAGTTTATTGGGTTTGTTCATGCTATCCATTTTCATCCTTGTCCATTTCACCCCCTTTTCACCCACAGTCCATTCCTTTGCAGACCATTCTTGGTTTTGCATGGATGAAAACAGCATTAGGTTTCAACTATCCAAGGTGTAGCTAGGACTGAGCTCTTATTGTGTGAAAAATATGACGCCAAAAAAGAAGGTTCAGGATGTTCTAAAATGTTACGTTAGTGTTTAATCAAGAGCCAAGAAATGGTATCACAACTATCACTAAAAACAAATTGTTCATAGCAAAAAAAGGTCGCTTCATTTAATAAATGCAAAATCTGTGGGTTGGTTTTTGTAGGTTTTTGTAGACATTAAGTAGGTAAATGCTGTAAAAATCCTAACTAAAAAAAAAA
>VWYO01023304.1:121436-139057 GCA_013400275.1 Rhadina sibilatrix
GAGATAAAAAGATGAGTCTTTTTTCTAGAGCCCTGAACCTGTAAGTTGAATGGTTTTAGTTCTGGCAGACTGCTACAGAAATACATCTCCTTTTGTTGAGCTATCAGACTTCAGGTGTCCCCTTTTGCTTTAATCTCTCTGACATGTGTTGGACTCTTAGGGAATGACAGATCAGCAGGGGTAAATGAAAACTTGCGCTGGAGAAAGGAGCAGACGCAGTGGCGGCAGGCAAACGAGAGACAAGACAAGTGAGTAATTTAATTAATGCATATTGCTTTTATTAGAACCAAGCTGCTTGGGGTTTTTGTTTTGTTCTTGCTCCTAGGATGTTTTATTACAAAATCAGTAGATTCAATCATTTCCCTCTTTTGTCAAAAAGAAAAAAAAAAAAGAAAATGCTTATGTGGCAGAAATATCCAGCTGTTGCTATGACACAACAAAGAGGTCACAAACACTAGATGGAGAATTTTAAATAGCTACCTGCACTTTTTTTCCTTCTTATTAACAGTTTGGCAAACATTAGTGATAGAGTCATATCAAATGCACCATGGAGGTTTGCTACATTTATTTGGGTCTTGCTCTTGGCCCCTCAGTATATACAGTACCGTGGTATATGTTTTGCCACATTAAATCAGCTCAGCTAGGTTTGACATGCTATGTTAATGCAGAGAAGCTCTGTTAGCAGGAGTCAGGAAAGATAATGCTTTGGGATTGCAGCAGCATGTGTCATGCCTGAGAAGATCCAGTCAACATGGTTAATGTAGAAGGCTCAGTGGAAATGGTCCAAACACCTGTTAAGTTCACTAAATTTGTTCAGTTCTTACTCTTGCTGGGATTTCTGCCCTTATTACAGCACTAAAGTTTTTGGGTTTTGTTGCTTTGAGTCATTGTAGTTAATAAAGATATGACTTCCCTGATTTCCTTTCCTAGCCTCAGTCCTCAGAATTCTCTGTTTGTGCACTAAAGGATAGCTCTTTGCATTTCTGGCATAGAAGGGAAGTGTGAAAAAGCAGTTTTGTTAGTAGCTGCTCCTATGCTTATTCTGCTGCAGAGGAACTGCATTCCAGACCTTGTCCTTAAGTGTCAGCTGAGAAGGTCTCATGTGTTATCTTACCACTATCTCCTGTCTTTTTATCAATATTTCAGTTCTCTCTTACATAGCCTGGGAAACTGCTTTGTGGACCTGCTGTCTTTTGTTGTCACCAGTCTCAGGAATCAATATTTTAAACTGCCTACATTAAACAATGCTTCTATGGCACTGAAGCAATTTCCTCTTTGGTCTAGTCTTACTATTTTTACTATTTTTAGTGGAATTGTCAGATCAGTAATCCATTATTCCTTTTTGGAGTTTTGTGTCCTGCTACAAGCAGTGCATTCAGAAATTACAGCGTAGTTTACTGAGCATCAACACAGTTTACTGAAGTGAACATGATATTCAGCAGCCATTATGCAGATGACTATTAAGGAAGAAAAGCACCTATCCAAACTGTCTAGAGGCCTAGTTTTCAGAAGTCCTCTTCGTGACCACTCTTCTACCATTGCAGCTTTCCTAATTTCACTCCATAGTTTTTAAGAACATTATTGTCATTGTTGCCTCTTATGGGATCATTTGGAATGGTATGCATTTTTATTCTGGCTTTGTTTAAGCAGCAGGCCATCTGACTCATGGGATACCCTCTTCTTGCTTTAATTAGAACTCCTTTTTGCAGGACGAAAGCTGAGCTAGACCAGGAAGCTCTGATCAGCGGAAACCTGGCAACTGAAGCTAACCTGATCATTCTTGATATGCAAGAGAACATCATTCAGGTGAGAAATAATAGAGGTGGCTTGCTACCAATCACTGCTCCCTCAGAAGCCAGTGGAAGCAAGATTAATTTTTTCTTTTGTTTCTTAGTGCAAAATACTTTGAGATCTTCTGTAAACTTAGATAGTCTTGAAGAGAAAAAAATTCATAGGTAGCGAGGAGAAAACTTCATGCTTGAAAATATGTTAGTAGAAAAGCATTTATCTGCTAGACTTTTGCTGTACTGGACATTATTTTCACTCACAGCACCTAGTCTCCCCACTATTTTGGTTGTGGGTTTGAATCAGAACATACCAGTCTGTCTCTTTAGCCTAGATGCTCAGGATATCGAGGATGCAAGGGAAAGGATGGTGCTTGCCCACCACAGAATCAGTTCCTTACCCAAAGCATACATGAAGGGCTGGAAAGAACAGAAATAGAGCTTCAAAAATCACTACAGAAGCTTAAGTGCGTTAGAGAGTCTTCAGAACTTGGAAAATGTTTGGGACATGTCCTCCTCTGTCTTCTTGGCAACTACAGAAGTGCTTTGAAATTTCTCTGAAGCAGATGTTAAAAATGAAGAAACGCCAAACTCCTGCATGTCTCGTGGGCTGGAGAGCAGAACTCCAATTCCTGTGTGCCAGTTTATTGCTGAATTACCTCACACAGTTACTGTTTTTCTCCCTCCTATGTAGGCGAGCTTTGCAGCAGAATGCAGAGATAATCTCTTGGGAGGAGTTTTGAAGGTCCTGGTAAATTCTCTTGGCTATGATCAGAGCACCACTTACCTGACTCATTGCTTTGCCACACTGAGAGCACTCATTGCCAAGGTATACTCTTGTTGTACTTTTGTTTTCATGCTTCCAATCAAATTAATAGAACAGCATTTCTAAAGCACAGCTGTGTGCATTCACTTACCACTTTTCTTTGGCATTTATTAAATATATTTTGCATATGTAAATACAAATTACTATCTACAGGGTTGTTGCAGGATTTCTGTGTCTGTTGTCAGGTTAATTCACTGACCACACAAGATGGAATAATTAAATCTGAATAATCTTATGGGTTTAGCAGTCTACTCTTAAACATGTAAGATTTACTCATAAAAAGGTAAGCAATTCCACACACTTTATTTCTAATACATTCTGATTTTAATTAGGAATCTTAATGCCAGGAACTGCACAAGAACTCCATAAACTCAAATTTAAATTATTATATCAGCAAGAGTAGTTTCCAATCAGGTGAGCAGCAGAGAAATCAAAACTCATGAGACATTGAGAGCATCATTCTAGGTTTCTATTTCTAAATCAGGTTTCAAAATTCTAAGTAGATTAGAATCTAGACATAGACAGTTTTCATCTTTGTTCTGCCTGAAAACTAAACCAAATCCTCATCTCTCTTCCACTTCTGTATCACCAATAAAAAAACTCCAGATCAGAAAAAACAACAGCAAAGAAAAACTAACAAAAAACTAACAAAAACAAACAAACAAAAACCAAAACCACAAACTTCAAAATATATATGAGGACAGAAATTTACCCAAAGTGTTGTTTTGTTTTGTTTTGTTTTGTTTTTTTTAATAATAGAGTTCATAATGGGTTGTGTGCTTCATAAGGACTATAAAATATTTTTAAGATTCATTTTTCTACCAAGAAAAGCAGCTCCACTAAGGAAGAATCCATGAAATGTTTATTTTCCCTAAACTATTCTCAAACACAAATAAGAAACAGGATACTCCTGTCCAGTTAATGCCTGTCTGCTCTTAAATGCAGATTGGCTGACAAAGCTAAATTACAGGGTAGATACCTGAATAGTTATGAAACTAATAATTGTGTTTTCATTTTACTTTATCTTTAAAAGCTAATTTCCAATTACAGTAATGAATTTTGTGAAGCAATTGTTATTCTCATTGAAATAGATCTTGTAGTTAAGCTGACTCGGTTCTGTATTTCATTAAGCAATCATCCCAATTATTTCTATTATACTGTAGGCATATAGTTGTTATTTTACAAATAAAAGTGATAAAACCCTGTGCCAACAGCCTTGTAATTAAACACAAAACCGTGAGATAATGGACTGAAGAAAGGCTGAGAACTGGGAAATGGGTCTGCAAGTTGGAAACAATATCTTGGGTTCACTCACACACCTTCATCAGTCCTATGTATGTACATATGATACTGGACAGCATCTGTGCTGTCTCTGCTGAGAGTTTCTGTGGGCAGACATCCTGCCCCCTGAGTTTATTGCCTACTGTGTGCATTGTGAAGACACTGTAAAGGAGAGGATGGCATGAAGGCTTGGCAGTGGAAGTTTTGTGACACACCGCAGGAGTAAGAACATGTTGGCGGCCTGGGGAAGGGCAGGGTGTTGGTGCAAAGAGCTAAAAATTGCTCCATATACTTAGGGAAGTATTTGCATGCTTCATGAATCATTATGAATTCTGAAAATAGCAAATATTCATGCTTCTATGAATTTTGCAATATTTGATGTTTTCAAAAACTCCTGGAGCCGTCATACTCTGAGTTCATTCTATCTCTTTCTCTTTTTTTCAAAATACAAAGGCTATTTTCAAATCCTTCTTTCCTGTAGAAAATCTTAAAAATGGAATCTACAGCATCACAGGAATCAGAAGCCTGAATAAAATGAAGTATAAAATGTAGTTCTGGAAAACTTCAGACTTTTTTTGAGCCCTGTGACTTTTCTGAACCCTGGCACTAAGATAATGATGTTTTAGTGGCTTGAAATGAGAGTAATAAATGTTTTCTTCTCCTTCCCTTAGTTTGGAGATTTGCTGTTTGAAGAGGAGGTTGAACAGTGTGCTGACCTGTGTCAAAGAGTTCTCCATCACTGCAGCAGCAGCATAGATATTACACGGACTCAAGCCTGTGCCACCCTTTATCTCCTCATGAGATACAGCTTCAGCTCTACCAGTGTAAGATTTTGAGAACACCAGTATATTTTGTGCCACCTTTTTTGTGATCAGTTGAAACAAAGACTGAAGTTGCAGCAGCAAGTGGAATGCATCTGTAGTCACCTGGTTTGCTGTTTCACACATTTCAACCAAGAGAAGTGCTAGAAGTGTGGGGGGAAAGTAGCTTTAATTGTTGTTTACTACTTTGATTCAGGAAACGTGACTTGTCCTGTAATATCTGTAAATGCAGCTTCAAACAGAGCACCATTAGGCCTCTGATAGCAGGGACTATACGATGCATAAGCAATACTCTTCATGCTGTCTTTTTCCTTTCATTCCTGTGTCAGAACTAGTCTAGTTCTATTCTAATGCAACCTCAGTAGAACTCCTGTATACTTATATTAATGGGAATTCTTCACCAGCTCCTTGGTCTTAGGACTAGGCTCTGATTTTTACCACACATGTGGAGCAGACAACATACATTATGCATGTAGATTAATAAGTAGACTAATAATGTTCTAGCACAAAAGGATATGCATTAGCATTTTGGATAGCATCTGATCTTGAACAGAATTTCCTTCACTAGTTATTACTTTTAAAGTCTTGAATCTGTAACTAGTGTAAGCTCTGCAGAAGGAAAATGTACTGCAGACACACCATGATCATCAGGGTGTAGGGCATCACCAGCTGAAGCTCCAAGAGGCCTTTTGCTTCCCAGATTTGTTTCCAGAATGTTTTTCCAGTCATTCTTCCTCACCTATTCCTGTGTGTGGTCTGATCCACACGCCCACTGGCCTGTGCAAAGGGGGAAAGGGGTGCTTCTGGCTTTCTCCTGTCTCAAGCAAGCATGCATATTTTAAGGAGCATTCTAGCACCAAAGTACAAGCATGTCAGAATTAGGGATCTTTGGCTTAAGCTGGTAAAACATGATCAGGTTTGGTGCACCAGAGGCCAGTTATGTGAGCACTCAGTCTGGGCAGGTGAAGGTGGGTTTGCTTCATAGAGGAGATAGATATGTGAAGTGCAGTGCAGCCATCACTCTTTCATGTTTTTGTGTTTTTCTTCTGGAAGAATTTTTCGAGAGTGAAGATGCAGGTGACCATGTCACTAGCTTCCCTGGTTGGGAAATCCCCTGAGTTCAACGAGGAATTCCTTCGGCGATCCCTGCGAACCATCCTGGCCTATGCAGAGGAGGATACAGATATGAAGACAACTCCATTTCCCGTTCAGGTTAAATCTTTTATCACATCTGTGGCTTTTGTCAGGAGCTCTCACTTAGGAATGTGCTTGAAGCAAGTCATCTTGGCCTTCCAGAGCAATGAAAATAAGGATGAGGAGGTTGTTGCATGAGTTTATGTCTAGCACAACAATAAGTGGGGAAGAAGTGGATATCATTCCATAAGATAAACTCTTAAGAATTTCCCCTGAAATCACATTACAGGAGAATCATCTCTTGGTTTTGAGTACAGCTTTCTCCTAGTTCCCAGCAAGAACTATGCCCTCTAAGAGTTTCCCAAAATGGAATTTGATTCATCATGTTTTCAGACAAGTGTCATCTGGGAAACTTCTCTCTCTTTGCCAACCTTATTCATTATCAGCAATAATGGAAAACATTTCAGACAACGGTCAAATACTTTGTTAAAATTCTTAGAGTAACAGGTTGTGCTGAAGACTTTGTGCTGAAGTCTTACAAAAACATCTGGTTTCAGATCAAAGATCAACTAAAGCTGAACTCCATTAGCATATTTGATTTTTTTTTATCCAGAAATAAATAGATCAAAGGATTTCAGCTTGTTTTGATTAATTAAAATGTGTATGTGTGTAAGATTTGCTCTGTCAGCAGTCCTTGCTGCATTGCATAGAGCTGAAGAAAACATCCTGACATTTCCTTGGATAAAAGAGGCTTAAAGAGGTAAATTCATCTGGTGCAGATGCTGTAGTTTTTCCAGAAGGAAAAAGTAAACACCTGAGAATTGCACATTGATCTTTCCATTGCTTCAGGTAGAGGAGCTGCTGTGTAATCTGAACAGCATCCTGTCAGATACAGTGAAAATGAGGGAATTTCAGGAAGATCCAGAGATGCTGATGGACCTCATGTACAGGTGAATCCATTTAGAATTGCTACTGAGAAAATTCTGCAGTGAGGTGAGCTGAACTATGCATTTTAGGGACAAGCTCTGACAAATCCCTGTCTGTTCTGTTTGTGCACATTCCTTCTTTAGCAGAGCTCGTCTGTCACAGGGGGCCTAGGCTGCAGCAGTGAGCACATTGCAGTGCAGCCTCTGGGAGGTGGAAATAGATTTGGGCAAGGATAAGAGTCAGGAGCATTGAAGAGTCTTGGGTGCAGCAGTTTGACTTTCCTCACAGCCCCTCTGTCTCCTGCCCAGTGCTGCCTGGCCATTTATTTTGCTTTCTGTTTAATGAATCACATAGAATAAAGACAGAGATGTCTTCCTCCATTCAGCCCAGAGGCAGAACTTTTAAACGTATTTTTATTATTTGAGAAGTGGTCATTCACGCCCGCTTTCTGGCCTGTGTTTTCAGAATTGCTAAAGGGTACCAGACCTCGCCAGACCTGAGGCTGACCTGGCTGCAGAACATGGCAGAGAAGCACACCAAGAGGAAGTGCTACACAGAAGCAGCCATGTGCCTGGTGCATGCTGCAGCGCTGGTGGCAGAGTACCTGAGCATGCTGGAGGATCGGAGCTACCTCCCCGTGGGCAGTGTCACTTTCCAGGTAGGAGGCTCTGGCGGCAGGAGGCAGTCCTGTTTGTCCTTGTGCTGAGCCAAGTTTTTGTCTGTTCTGGGCGTCTGTGGGGCGGGTGTTACCAGCGGCAGCCTCCAGCATCTATTTCCAGCAGTTCGATACTGTAATCTCTTGTTCGCTAAGTAGAACCCCTCTATTACCACATGCTTTTTGTAGGGATGTTACTTATCAACTGTGACAGATGCCTCTTTCAAGCTTCTTTCTCATAATCTAGATAACTGGAGCTGCTCAGTTCTTTCAGGCGTGTTCTCCAGCCCTTTGACTGCCCTCAAGTTACTAACCAAACCCTTCTGACTGATGAATAACACAATGGCTGCAGTCAATCCAGTATATCCAAGTCAAGTAAAAATGTCCCATAAGTTCTTTCAGCATGAGCCATAGTGCTTGTCTCTCTGAAGACTCCACTGGGGTTGTTTGGTGGTTTTTTTGGTTTGTTTTTTTTTTGTTGTTGTTGTTTGTTTGTGTTTTTTGTTTTTGTTTTTGTTTTTGTTTTTGTTTTTGTTTTTTGCTTTGTTGAGCTCTTTATTCAGTAATAAACTGATTTTTCCAGACAGTTTTCTTGCATTTCATTTTTCACGTTACTTTTCTACTTTTCATCACGTAGATGAAAGCGTAAGTCTTTGTGGTTAAATTTAGACATTTTAAATGCAGATATATATATATACACTTCGTTTTTCAGATTATGCCATTTTATATCCTTACCTGAACTGACTTCACATGCAAATTCAATTATTTTAGTGCTTCTTTTCTCCATGTTATTAAAAATAAAAATGGCCAAACCCTTAATTTATTGGCATGTGTTGATAATTTCTCTTTTATCGTTATTCCCTGAGACCAGTAAATTGTTGGCTGCAATGATTAAAATAAATCAGAAATAATTTCAACTAATTAGTGGAAATACATTGTAGGATCAGCTTAGATGTTATATAGGCATCTACTGTTCAGACATTATTACCTGTATTAGATTGTAATCCCTTTTATTTAAAAGTATCAGACTTGTGTGGTCTGGTGTTGATTCAGGCTAAGTGCAATACCTTTAAGATTTTCTTTAATAATTTTGTATCAGTATTTCCACCATTTTGTCCTGGTGCAATCTGACAAACCTATCACCATCTGCTCACCTTGTAAACTTTAAAGAAATAGATGATCCCCAAAGCATATTTCATCTTCTGGAACTTCCCCAGTTTTCTAAAACATGTGAGAGCTCAGGATTCACTGCTTGAATATGCTTTTGCTTAACTTTTTTCATCTGTTGTGGAGCACATTTTATTGTCAAACTGAGCTTGAAATACCTAATACTAATACTTGGTGCATTAATCATCCCCTGATATAACCATACCACCTGGGGTTTTTTTCCCCTTCAAAACAGTAAATGTGAACATGATTGAGCCACTTTGCATTTTGCATTGAATTTAGTTTGTTGGGCATTAGTATTTGCAATTCCACCTTAGCAATTAGATGATGGGCAAGTGTTTATTCTTGATTTTGTTTGATATCAAGATAGCTGTATATACTCTTTTTAATGGCTAAACTTCTGGCTATGGATTTATACTTCTGCCATTTTGCATCCCCTATCAGTTTTGTGTATCTTCAAACTTCTAACTTCCATGCATTGCTTCTATTTACTTCTTTTCTCTCTATTTGTTAGATACTATCATCATTTGGATATAAGTGAAATCTGCATTCCCTCCCCAATGTCATCCTGCTCCCAGGCTGCCTTGAGTGCTTGTAAGCTCAAGCTTGACCCTGATGCAATTCCTCCTTCCATTGCTCCTAAATTATGCAGATTGCTATAAATGGATATGTTTTCATTTATGTTAGAGAGCTGAAGTCTATTGTACAAGGCACTAGGCAAGCAAAAACTTAGGAGTTTGGAAGCAGCAAATCAGTTTCTCTCATCAAAATGCTTGTGTAAATACATGTTTGCCAAAGAAACAGTTGCCCCATAGGAGAGAGGTAATAAAATGCCCTAATGATGAGAACCCAATTACACAACTCTTTATCTGACAGCACGATTTTCAATTTCAGTTTACTTAATAGCAGTAATTAACTATAATAACCCTTTACATTTTTACATAGGCTTTCAAGAAAAGGTTTCCCATTCTTTACAAAAAGGTTTATGTTTTGTAGCACCTGTGAAGGTTTTATTTAGATGATCTTGTTAAAAGAGGGAAATACTATGCAGACTGGCTTGGCTTTAGAGACCTGTAGTTACAGGTCTCTCTCACTGGTTCTTTCTGTGATCATTTCTTCATTTGGCTCAGATATGAGATCAATTAATATTGTTGATATGCATTTAGTTGTGGAATTGAGGGTGATAATAATGTGAATAAAAATATTATTCTGGATAAGCAGAAGTATTATCTCCATTTTAGAGATGAGTAAAATGAGTCAGCAAAGGATCAAATCAGTTCTGATTTTCATCTTCTGCAGTGAGTCTGTTAGCATGCAGAAAACTGACTGTCTGTAGAGTGATACTTTTCCTTATATTGTACCAGACAAAATGCTTCTCTCTATGCAATCAAAACTATCCCTTATCATCAGAGTGGGGTCACTTTCAGTGAATTCCCTTTGAGCTTAATTCATATTTACACTAAATCCCCTTCACAAGCAGTAAAGCAGAATCAGTGAGAGTATGAAGTGCATAGGGATGACTTTAAAGCCATTTTGTATTAACACAGGCAAGTACTTAGCCTGTGTGTCTATCTGCTGAGGTACACAGCTCAGCAGCAGCCTAATTTGCCTGGGCTGTTTGGGCATCTGTGTTACCCTGGCCTTATTTAACATGGTGATAAGGGCTGGGGATCACAGGGAGTTTTGAGTTTACAGAAGTATTTCTTCTCCTTAATGAAAACTAGGCTTGTGAAATTCAATATAATTGCTGATAAAATAAATGGTGATTTATGTATTGCCTTTATTATACAAGGGGTATGTAAAATACCCTTTCTTCAATATGAAATATAAATATTTATATTCAATATAAAATACCTTTTTTCAATGTGAAAGGTGGATCAAGGCTAAAGTTGGGTGAGGCATGTCCACTTTGCAGAAGATCATGCAATCCCTAGGAGTATGTTATGCAGGCTCTCTTCTCGTAGAGTGCATGGACTGTAAAACATGGAAATATATTCCTGACATTAGTTGTTAAGGGCTTAAAGGTGGAGAAGGAATAATTTATGTCCATGACTTTCTCATTACTTTTGTATGCAAATTACTTCTCAAGACTCTCTTCTCTTTGCTACAAAATGAAAATAAAAAATGAAAAATAAAAAAAAGCCACCAGAGTCACATGGAGACAGTCCTTAATGGCTACTGTTACAGACAAAGAAAACCAGAAAAATTAATCTACATGGCTTGTGAGTTTCTGCAGGTATGTGCCAGTGAACCTAAGCCTGGTTGAAGTCACTCTCCAATGAGACTGATGGATAAAAAGTGGCGTAGGTGTGCTAAATGTGCTGTAGTCCTTCCTCTGGCCAAAATTCAGATGTAACTCCGGTGGGTGCTGTTCTGAGGCTGTGCTCACCCTTCCAGTGGTGCTGATGTGATGTGCAGGCTAGGCAGTGTGATGGCAGCATGGTTGGAGTAAATTTCACCCATGGAGAAATAAATACATCCGTAAAACCCAGGGGGAAAGCCCAATGCTGCTAGTGGTGTGTGGTGCCAATTCTTTATCTGAAATCTGATCAATAGTAGCAGCCCTTGGTGCCTCTGCTATTTTATAAAGATGCCTCTAAGGACTCAGCTAGCTAGCCAGCTGGCATCCATCCTGCACTCAGACAGATTGTCATTGCCAGTTTCTGCTGAAATGAGACACTATGACTCTAATTTAACTCCTTTTAATTAATAGAAGATCGAGGCTTAGCCTTTCTGCTGCTGCTGAAAGTTACATATGCTAGTCTCATACTTTATGTATACATATTTTGCTGTTATTTTGCACGTTTCTATATATTATAAAATGTTTAATGTTGATGCCACCCAGTGTCAATTATTCAAAGAAGTCCTAAAGAACTGTAGACATGTTATTTCATAGTCTAGAATCTCAAAAGAGTGTCTTAATCTAGTTTTATTTAAATGCACAATGATGTCCATAACATTAACAAGAAACTGAGTAAATTCTGCAGGATTAAAGTGTAGTATGGCAGGGGATGAACCAAGAAGAAGCAATCAGTTATTGTGGTTTTTAGAGTAATATTGTCTGTGTGCTGCTTGTCCTCTGCTCAGAAAAGGTGAATAAAAACCTGAAAGTTCAATTCATTCAAGCAGGTGGCAGAAGATCTGGAGTTTGGACTTCCCCACCCCCAAGTGCCAGTACTAGGAAGGGCACACTGCTTGTGACCCCAGTAGTATTGGGGACTGAGCTCACTGCAGCTCCATGGAAATCCAGCCACCAGAGTGGAGACAGTTTGACACCTACAGGAGTCTGCATTTTAAACCTGAGGCTAGAAAGACAATTCATGATTCTTGCAGCAAAACTCCTGATCTGCCATCTGTGGAGATATATGATGTTACTTTCACTTCTAAAAAAGAATGTAACTATGTGTCCCCTGATTGCACCTGAAAAAACCCATTCCTCCTCCCGTCATGTAAATATGTTGAAATGATTTCTTCCTCAAACTTTGTGATGTACAGTTGATTTTGGTTTTTGACTTTTGTGCTCTGATGTATTTTAGAACATTTCATCCAATATTCTGGAGGAATCTGCTGTTTCAGACGATGTTTTGTCTCCAGATGAAGATGGCATATGTTCTGGGAGGTATTTCTCAGAAAGTGGACTGGTAGGGCTGCTGGAACAAGCTGCAGAGCTCTTCAGCACGGTGAGTGAGGACCAGAACCACCAGGAGGGAGTGGATAGTGGGCTACCTAAGCTTCGTTTCCTGGACATGAGGAAACAATGTAGTGCTGCTAAACCAGGCACCACAGACCTGCCACACTCCAGATAACAAGAGGACACATATTTGGCTGTCCAAGTACTGCCCCAGTCAGATTGATAAACCTTTTTCATCCTAGCTTAGCCACGTACTCACCTCTCAGTAGAGAGACCACAGGTGACATCAACAGAAGGTGATTGTCTCAGGCAGGAACTAAGACTTTCAGTTGGTATTATTGTGGGATAGTATATTTAAGAAAAAGATCTTGCATAAAATATATATTTTAGGAGACATGTGAGAGTTACTCCTATATTTTTACACAGCATACAACCATGGCCCTCATAATCTATACTTACTATGTAAGGACTTGTGATTTAGCATCTCTAAAGATATCACTTGGGTCCCTTTGTCCAGGCACTGCTCTGGTTGCCCATACATGAACCATACATGACAAACAGATCCATTTCTTGCTGCTGACCTACATTTCTAATTCTTGTAGCCCTGAGGCAAAATCCAGGGCTTTACACAAGAATTTGGGCTTGAGAGCCCAATAGATCAGAGATCCAAATTACATCCACTCCATTGTTTGCTGTTCAGGACTGCCCATTTACTATTACTAGTTTTTAGAACACCAAAACAAGCAATATATCAGATTAACAGATGAGTTCCATAAATCCTCTTTTCAGCCAAGCCATTGATGGAGATATAGTTTCTTTTCAGAGTGCATGAAGACTCATTCCTTTTCTTCCTCTTTTTCCCGTTTGTTGTTTGTTGGTTTTTTTAAATATATGTTCAAAGGGAGGTTTGTATGAAACTGTGAATGAAGTGTACAAAATTGTCATCCCAATACTGGAAGCACATCGAGACTTCAGGAAGCTTACCTTGACACACAGCAAGCTACAGAAGGCCTTTGACAGCATTATTAATAAGGTACTTGGGAGGCAAGGCACAGCTTGGACAACATTGCTGGGTTGCACTATTCGTTTAAGACTGGTGTTAATAAAATGGTTCATGTGTTTATTGGGTTTGTGTGGCCAGGTTTTGATAGTGGAGGGGGAGAGTTAAAAAGGTAATGTCAATGAGAAGCTGCTAGAAACTTTATCCATGTCCAACAGGGCCAATGCCAGCTGCTGGCCAAGGCTGGCCGAGGCTGAGCCAGCCCATCAGTGACAGTGGCAGCATCTCTGGGATAAAATATATATATATGTATATATATAAAAAGGGAAAAAGTTACTGGCTGGATGTAATTGTGCTCAGAGGAGAGATGAATGGGAAATTTGTGAGAGCAGCAGCTCTGCAGACACCAAGGTCAGTGGAGAAGGAGGGGCAGGAGGTTCTCCAGGCAGCAGAGCAGAGATTCCCTGCAGCCCATGGTGCAGGCCGTGGTGAAGCAGCTGTGCCCCTGCAGCCCGTGGACATCCACAGGGGAGCAGAGATTCACCTGCAGCTCATGCAGAACCCCATGCCAGAGCAAGTGGATGCCTGAAAGAAGGCTGTGACCCCATGTGAAGCTCACTCTAGAGCAGGGAGGAAGCACAGGCTGGAGCAGGGGAAGGACTCCTCTCCCTGAGCAGTGGGAGCAACAACATGTGATACACTGACCATACCCCCCATTTCCCATCTCCCCGTGCCACTGGGAGAGAAGATGTATAGCCTGAGGAGAAAGGGGGAAAGGTGTTTTTAAAATTTGTTTTACTTCTTGTTATCCTGTTCTGAGTTTGATTGGAAATAAATTCAGTTAGTTTCTCCAAGTCCAGTGTGTTTTGCCCATGATGGTAACCAATTTGTGATCACTTCCTGTGCTTATGTCAGCTCATGAACCATTCACTGTCTCTCTCCTGTCCAATTGCAGAGAGGGATGATACAGAGGCTTTGGTGGGTACCTGGCATCCTGCCATGATCAACCCACCAGAATTTGAAATAGTTCCATTTCCTCTTTCAAACAAGAGCTTCCATCTGCTTTGGTGTGTCTACATAGCCTACAGTGTAGAAAGGCTCTCCATAAAAAAAAGTAGAGATAAATATAAAATGTGTTTAGCTGAACCTGTCTGTGTCCACCTGGCCACAAAAATAACTTTATTGTCAATTCACTAGTGTTTTTGGTTGTAAAACAGAAGAAATAAGAAAACCTGTCTCAATTCTCAGCAGTCATACTATCCCTTCCCTTTCTTCAGAAGAACCTTATTGCTGAGCCTAGTCAGTTTCAAATTCTTATCAATTTTCATTGCAAAATTGCAAAATTTTGATTTTGTTACATGTATTCAAAGGAAATAAAAATAATAAGGTATTTTATTTTGTGAAACCTCCTTCATGATCAGCTTAAATTTTAGGTTAGATTGCAGTCAAATGTGGCCTTGGTTTGTATGTTTTCTCTCCTGTGCTTCTAACCATCAGCACTGATGAGATATAGAAGTGGCTTTGAAAGGGGGAAAATGTAGGACTAGTAGGATTTTCTTATTCTTTTTCTTTGGGGGGGGGAGGGGGGGGGAAAGGTATCCAAATACTACAATGTCCACATAAAGCAATTGTAAATTTCCACTTCTTTTCATCAATTAGGGTCAAAAACGAATGTTTGGAACTTACTTCCGTGTTGGTTTCTATGGATCCAAATTTGGGGACTTGGATGAACAGGAATTCATTTATAAAGAGCCTGCAATTACAAAACTCCCTGAGATTTCTCACAGATTAGAGGTAAGGAAAAACATGATGTTAACATGATCTCAAATGGTGTATTATACTTTTCAATGAACCCACACAGTCCTAATATTATTATTGCTATATAAAAAAAAAAAAAATCAGTAACAAACTGATTTGTACCACAGATTATTTCCTTAGTGCATATCCTTTCCACAGTATCCCTTTTTAAAGCATAATGATCTAAGTGATCCATTCTTTTGAGGCTATGTCTCTTACAAGCAGACCTGTAATACATCAAGTGATTTTGAGCATGCCAGATATTTGCTTTGGTATCTTTTCAGCTTTTTTAATAGAACTGCTATGTTCCCTTCTGATTGTTTTACCTCGAGTAAAAGATCACAGTGATCTTTGTGAGAAGATGCCTTGCCCTGGCCAGCTGTGGTTTCTGGAGCAGTATACTGACTGTACAAAGCCCAGAAATCATCATGGTTGTCACTCCTTTCTCCTGCAATTGCATTAGCATTGCATTAAGGACTAAAATAATTTTGGGATAATTCTGTTTCCTTTTTAGGGGTTTTACGGCCAGTGTTTTGGGGAGGATGCTGTGGAAGTAATTAAGGACTCAGCTCCTGTAGACAAAAGAAAGCTGGATCCCAATAAGGTAGGGAAAGTACTACCGAGAGGGTTGAGTGCATTGTCACACAGGAAATGAGGAGAGAAGATCCCCTTTGCAGCTTTTATGCTCAAATATTAATGCACTAAAAGAAACTTGGTATCTCTGTGTATCTTGTCACAGAGTATAGAAATTAAAAGTTCTAATCTCTTGTTGCTGCCCTGATTCTGATCCCCAGGGTTAAGCTGTGCCCTCCTGGATGCAAGTTTTGTTAGGTCTGGATAATAAAATGTTCCCTGAAGGATTTTCATTCTGTGCTTTTCCAGACCATCACTAGCCAGTGTGTACTGTGGGATACCTCACATGCACCATTCCTTTTTACATTCCTTGGGTTGTAAATGGCTCTTCCCTCTTTCCTTAGGCATACATCCAAATTACTTTTGTGGAGCCCTATTTTGATGAGTATGAGATGAAGGACAGAGTTACCTACTTTGAAAAGAACTTCAACATCTGTCGGTTCATGTACACCACGCCTTTTACTATGGATGGGCGTCCCAGAGGAGAACTTAGTGAGCAATACAAGAGGAACACCATCCTAACCACAATGCATGCTTTCCCCTACATCAAAACTAGAATCAATGTCATCCAAAGGGAAGAGGTATATTGAGCTTTGAAGACAGATCTAATTTCTCAAGGACTGAAGGAGTCTCTGGGTGGGAAGATTTCCAAATTTATGCTTGGCAGAAAAAAAAAGAATGCTGAATTTCTCAGACATTGCTCTTGTAAACAGGAGTATCACAGAAGGGGCAGACAAGGCAAGATAGAGATTTACTGGGAGATGAGACAGTAGCCAGTGTGCATTCTTCTTTTGACCTCCCAGCTTTAATGCTGGGTAGGAGGATATGTGGAGCTCTGATCGTAGCTATACTTCCAGCTGATAAAGCAGAAGCAGGATAGGAGCACAGTCAGAGAACTAGACTGGGCTTAGGGCTGGTTTAGAGACAGGGAAGCTTTTTACTGAAGAAAGTGCAACACCATTTCAGGCATGAAGTAACTTAGAATAAGAATGAATTTATGCAAACAGGAGGTCTGATTCACACCCTGTTCTAGCAAATGATAAGACATCTGAGAGCTTTGGATCCCATGCACCATCTACCAAGATGACCATCTACCAAGTTAGATCAAACAGTGTTGCTGGGTTTCACAACTACTGCTTTTGGAACAGGAGAATGATAGTGATATTGTATTCAGAACAGGTCAGCTGCATGCGTGGTTCAGGTAATGAGCCATCTTTTCTTCCCTTTTCCTTAGTTTATTTTAACCCCAATTGAAGTTGCTATTGAAGATATGCGTAAAAAAACACAGGAACTAACTGCAGCCACCAACCAAGAGCCACCAGATGCCAAAATGCTCCAGATGGTTTTGCAGGGCTCAGTTGGAGCCACTGTAAATCAGGTAAGGGATCCAAAATAAGCCAGACGAAGCATACTTTTCTCACTGTGCATTCTTTCTTGCACTCCTGCTGCTTGCACTGGAGGAAGTACATCTACTCAGGCACTTTTAGTCACTGTGTGTATTTAAACTCCATCCCTTGATATTTAGTCACCCTGTACTGTTCATTAGCTATGCTTTTGGTGAAAGTGTTCATGGGAAGCGCTGTCCTGGCTGTAGGTGCAGAAACTCACTGGAGCCTTGTGAATGCATCCTAGGAATTTTTTTTTTCATTTCTACCATGCTAGCCTTTGCAGCCATTTTGTTCATTCCAGAGGTATCCTTGGGGAGTGGGAATAATAGTAACAGTCCTCCTGTGGAACCACCACAAACTCAGTTTCGTGGAAATTAAGTCAACACCTGAAGTCAAGACCTGAGTGCCCCAAAATAAAGCTGAGATGCCATAGGTATAACATAAACATACACACTAAAAAAAGCCCAGGCAATTAAAGAAGATTAAAATGGAATGATGAAGACGAGGCTGAGCAAAATCTTGGTGTTATACACAATTTCACAGAGCTCAAGTTTTTTTTTGCTGAAACCTAAATACT
>VWYO01023307.1:0-13179 GCA_013400275.1 Rhadina sibilatrix
GGCCGGGCCGGGCGGGGCGGGGCCGCAAACAATGCCCGGAATGCGGCTCTGAGGGACGGGCCGGCCGCGCCGCTCTCTGCCCGGCGCGGCTTCTGCCGCCCTCCTTCCACACACCCTCTGCCATCAGAGAAGGGCTGAGAGCAGCAGAAAGGAGCAGGAAGGGGTTTCCTAGCGGTGCGTCTCCACTGAGCCCTCCCCGCGCTCAGCACTCGTGGAATCCTAGAATAACCTCAGCTGGAAGGGACCATCAGGATCACCCCAAAAATCTCACCATGCATCGTCCACCCCTCCTATGGCTTTCCCTACAGACCCTTCCCCATCCTCGTGACTCTCCTTTGGATGCTTTCTGATAGCTTAATGTATTTTTTTACATTGTGGTGCCCAAAACTGCTCGCAGTACTCAAGGTGAGTACTGACCCAAGTCAGTGGCTTTTCCATCCCAAAATACTTACTCTACATTAGATTATGAAGGATCTAACACCCCGACAAATCACACATGGAGATACGTGCAAACGGGAAAGGTGCAAAGAGATTTTACAAGCAGAAGTTTGTCTGCATTCCCACTCAGCTCAGAAGCCATGGAGAACAACCAGTGAGAGGTTTCCCACACTTCCAGCACCATCTCCAAGCATCACAGAAATCCCAGCCAGCAGCCAGCTGGGTACACAGCAATGTTCAGAGCAGTTCCTGGTGTGCAAACCAGGCTACAGGTAAGAGAGGACTTGAACAGCTGAATCAGGACAAGCACCCTGGAAGCCACTGTAGTTTATGCCAAGACCTACAACTCCAAGGCACCACATCTTAATTTTTAAAACAATGTTGCAGTCTTCATGAAAAGAAGCTATTTGCTCCAGCCTGCTTTTACCAGAAAGAGCTAAAAAGAACTACAGAAAAAAAAAGCTTTTAACCTATGGCTGCATCTTCTAAGCAGTACTGTTAAAACATAGTTCATGTTTGAGCTGTAACTGTATAAACAAACATTTGGTCAGAGGAACAGGCTTGGTGCTGTGGTATTTGGGCCGTGTTCTCTGGTTCAGTAAACGCACACACTGTGCCAACTAAAACAGCAGAGTTGTAACCTACCTTTGTAGGGACTTGTCTTTCCACTCTGTTGCCAGTAGATCCCATGTCAGTTTGCTCTCTGCACATTCTGTGTTGAAATGCAGCAGCCTTTGCACCTCCCATCTGACCACAACTAGTGCTGAAACTGTTTTGGGCTATGGATGACATAAACTGTACTTGACTAGATGACCAGACATGCTCAGCCATGAGCACATGGAAGGAAAGGAGAGAGTATTATATATTTGTACAATGAGATCTTGCAATGTGGCATCCAGTGCTGCAGTGATTAGATACAGCTCCACACAGAAGCATGAGGACACCCTCCTTTTGACAGCAAAACTAACCAACACTGAAATGACAATTCAGGGAATAGACAGGACAAACTATATTTTGTCAGATATGATCTGTTGTGTGACCACACAGAGGAATGAACTAGCACGGATACTCAATCTGTCTTCCAGCAGCAGAAGGTCTTACTTAACTGGACCCCACTGACCATGAGATACTAACTTATCTGCCATAATCTGGGAATTGCTGCTCAAGGCAGATACTCCCCTTCACATTTACAATTTCCACTTTGTATGTCTGTTGGCATTATTCACTTATGCAGCAGAATGACAGACTTGAAGCAGTACTCTTTCTATTGCAGATGTAATTTAAAAATCTGACAGCTACTAATCATTTCTTATTTTTGAAGATTCGAAGTCAGATGAAGGAAGTCTCACGCCACACTTAAAGACTATGGCAGCATAACACTGATCTTAATCAGTTTTTATATTCCTGGCACTTGCATTGCTGACAAAGGCCCCAGAAATGTCGGAAGAGACAAATTCCATTTCCTTTCTATTAGCCACAGTTAACAGTAGGGAGACTCAATAAGTCTACTCAATAAGTAGACTTATTGAGTCTCCCTACTGTTTGTGAGCTTTAATTGCACCAATCCTAACCAAATCCCAACTAAAAGCTTAAAGGCTTACTCAGTTACTGACGGTTCATCCAGAATAGTTTGTTTTGGGAGCAACCTAAGGTGTTTAACTGTTCCAAGAACAGGAAAGCAGTGAAACATCAAAGATACTTGAAAATGAACTCAAAGAGAAACCCATTTTTATAAGAAGTTTATTTTCCTGTTGTGTGGCCATTATACAAAGTAAGCAGCCAGGGCTGCCATTTTGTCCTTGGGTTTCTTTGGGTTGAGCCTTCCTCCAGGTCTGCGGCCTTTGCCCCTTCCCCGCCCTTGCCTCTTCCCTTGTCCCCCACGGTGCATGGGGTGCCTCATGGCCGCGTGTTTCAGCTCCACCAGGTCCTGAAACACGGGGTCACAGAACACACAGCCTGAATGCTGGGTCTCATCGCCAGGTAAGGGAGATTTGGCTTTGTTGAAATCCACGTCCACCAGCGCCGCCTCACACAAGTCGCACGTCTCGGGCGACACCCGGACCTTGTGGGCGTTCTCGAAGAAGTGCACGATGACGTTGCATTTGTTGCAGGCCATCTTCCACTTGGGACCCGACGTCGAGTCCAGCACCAGAACCCCGTTCTCACACTCCACGCACTGCCCAATCCCAAGCATGCTAAGGGAATGCTGGCACGTGGGGTGGGTGCACTCATTACAGCCCATTCCTGGGGAAGAAGAGTGAAACCATACCAGCCTTCACCTCACTACTCACACTACCCAGTTTGAAGGAAGTGAGACACAGAAGCCAAAGACACTTCAGTATACTGTAGATTTTCTAAATCACTAAAGAATGGAACTGCTCCCAAAATGGCAACTTGCCTCTTCCCAGTTTCAGAATAATCCCCTGCTGAAAATTTTTCCTGTAATGATTTTTAGAATTGCCATATACTGCCACTGTACACTACAGGCACTTTAGACAGATTAGTGATGAAAACTCATTACGTTTTCAATTAAATGTATGGCTCTTGCCTAACTGTTATTTTATATTTCAACTACTCACTGTTAGTCCAAGATATTTTTAATTAAAAGATGGTAATAAAAAGATGCAAAAAAAGCTTCAGTGCACTACTTTAAATAAGCTTCAGTCCCACAGTTACAAAACTAACTGCAACTTCTACTTCTTATATCCTTCAACAGCTTTTGACACACCATTTATCTCTATCAAACATCCCCAAGACTTGGCCTTTGTTTATACTCCTATCCAAGCCTACTCGAATTTGCAAGGCATCAGTATCTTGGTGTCTTTCACTGCATGCTGAGTTTTGTAAAGGTCATCTTCAGTGCATACAGGTAAATTATTTTCTTAATTCTTCTTTGAAAAAAAAAATTCAAAAATTTGTTAACTAATAAATTTTGGCCAGTAAGTTTAAAATTAATTTTAGGTATCTGAAGTCTAATTTGAACAGCACTTTATACTAAGCAACACTGATTTTAAAACTCCTAAAAAGCTCAATGTACAGATGGGACCTAATCTATTTCAAGCGAGGATGATACCTGCATGTTTGCAGAACTCCTACCTTTTTTCATGTCCCTGAAGGGAGGATGATTGTAACAGTATGGACACAGTGGATAGCTCTTTCCTCTGGATCCAGATGACCACAGCACCAGCTCAAAGTCATCCAGGGGGCAACGCAACTCCTTGTAGAGTTTAATGGTACCATTCTGGGGGAGACTGTAGGTGTCATCACAGTGAGAGCAGTGCAGGCGACTCGGCTTGGCCTGGAAACAGAACACAAATCTCCTGAGCAGCTGCAGGGTCAACAAAGCTTAAAACTTGTGGTAAACCCAGCTGGAGCTGCTCTCTGGTTTGCTCCCCAAGGCAAAACCCAATCAGCCTTTTTGTTCTAGAAAGGCACTCCTGATGACCACATTTGAACCCAAGTTCAGTAATAAAAAAGGGTGTACTCAATGTCCCTCCAGCAAGTGAAATTCAAATTCCAAGAATAAGGTAAACTGACCTGAATATACTTCATGAAACGATGGCATTTACCACAGCGGGAAAGGGGTTTGCCTGTGGCAGCCAAGGGTGAAAAAGACACTTCCATCAGTTCATCCATACCTGCAAAAGGAATAATCACACTTATGTTAGAATTCTAGTTCTTAAGAGGAAACTTTGCACAAGATCATCTATAGACCTGTGAAGAAGTGAGAATTAAAGCACTTTACTCACAATGCTCTTCCCTGTCTACAAAGACAAATACACAGCGTTTTGCACCGAGCATGCACAAACACACTGCTTCAGCTAATCTCAAGTTTTCAAAAACTCACCTCTGCACAGGCACAGAATGAACTTGAAGTAAAGTTTTGGAGACATGATTCAGTCTCTCTCTTTGGAGAGCAAATTAATTTGACTGGTAACTTCCAGCCCTGGCACAACATTTCAGAAAGCCTAACCCTCTGAAAAGAGCCAAATATATAAGTATTTTCTATGCAACAACTAAGTAATTGTAGGGAACTTCACATGTAGAAAGTTTTACCTGCAATAGAATCCACAAAATAGTGAAATTTCCTTTTGAAAATGTCAAGGGTGTGCTCCAGGACCTGATGATAATTTGCTTTACCCAGGGCTATTAAGTTGAGTTGCTTCTCTACAGCACTGCGGATTGTAGGAAGAACCAATTCTGCATCTAACAGGAAACCAGAGACAGCAGCAATGAAAGGTCACAAATGGAGGTGGGAAACAGTTCATACATAAACTGGCATCAAAATAAGTATTATTTGAGACAGAAATGTTACGTACACATTGACATCAGCCTTTGATATAGTAAAGGGAAAGGAAGGTAAGAGGATGGAAAGGGAAGAGCATTTAACTGACCTATTTTGTAATAACCATGAACCAGAACAATGCCAAGGTTTGTAGGCTTTAGTCTTCGACCACTTTCCACTGTGACGTAGTTTCGCTGGCAAATGTTGTTAATGTGGACTGGAATACTGGCATCAGTTCCTGCCACACAGAGGAAAACAATATATCCACCCTGAACAAAATAGGATTTTCATTGAATGACTCACTTCTGGCTTCTCTGGTTCAATCGCAAAATTACAGGGCCCCTAGGACTGCTTAAATTCAGATACTTTCTTACTGTTACCCAATTTCCAGTGCATAACTTCTCTCTCTCTCTAGTAACTCTGATGTCCCTTTGCAATTCTGTTAAGTCTGAAACATATGGTTTAACCTTAATCCTTTAATCTCTTCCAAGAAATTACTATTGGGAAGACATCTATTCTTCACAGTTACTTACTCTGGAAAAACAGTAGAGTAAGAGACTGTGTTTGCTCTGATGGGGTAAATTAATGAAAATACATTAAAAGAAACAAGTCAGATTGATAAAGGAAAGCAGAATTGTGTAAATTGTGTAATAAGATAGAGAAGGATTACTGAAGAGAGCAAGCTAAAGCAAGCTATAAAGTCAAGAAATCATTCCTAAGAATAGGGAGGTGCTTCCTTCCACACATCAGCTCTTTCTGACAGAGAAGTGACAGGGATGTGTTATGAAAGGATACTGCTTTGGCCAGAAATGTTTGGCCAGAAACCAGAAACTACTAAAAATAAGGATAAGAAAGGGAAAGGAACGTGGGGGAAGAAACAATCTACCATCTGCTGAGGGGAGCTACAGGCGTGGTGGTTTGAAGGGGAAGAGATCATCACTGTACATATCCAAATGAATACTGAGAGCTCGTTACTGACAGAGACAATGCAGAGGAGTGACTCAGACTCTTTGCACTCTTGCTGGATGTACTGCAGAACAATGTAAGTTAAGTAAGAGCCTACCAATGCCATGCTTTTCCATCAGAGTGATCAGTTCTGCTTCTGTCAGGTAATCAGGAGGGCTGGTTTGCTTTTCCAGCAACTTTATTTCACCAATTGGAAAAAGATCTCCTTTCTCACAGTGGGGAAGGCTCTCTTCTAATGGGATGCTGTGCCATGGCATAATTTCTGTGAAGCCTGTAGGTAAAGAAACAAACAACTTGCCAATTTACCATGAAAGTCTCAGTAGTGCTGTCACATTCTTTTTAGAGGCTCAAGAAAAAACTTCCGCCTTTGTGTAATTTATCCCCAAAAAGACATTTATTGTTTGTAAAAAGACTGGTCTTCACACTGGCAAATGTGGCATTAAATATTTGAGACTGTTACGTGAAAAGTAACACTTTTTCTATCATAATGGGAGTATGAAAATTAGGATAAGATTTGGTCTCTGGTTTAGAGAGCTCAAAAAGGTCTTCACAATTGCACTTGTCCCCAAAGCTTCACTTTTATATCCATCCAGCGTATTAATGGGGAAAAAAATTAACCTGCAGCTAATACTTACTCCTGCTTTGTCTTACCTGGTGACGTTACCACCTTCCCGACACAGGTAAATCTTTCAGGGCCAATACTGAAGGAAATGGTGGTCTGTAGGTACTTGCAGTCAGCACTGACAGTGGCAATGAAGTGGCGAGTTATGTACTCGTACAGTCGCCACCCGTCTCCACCTGGGGAGAAACAACACCTCAGCCACAAAATATAATCAAATCCCAGTACTTGGAAGCTAGTACTCTGGGACAAATTTCTCCCAGAAATGTAGGTATTAAGATGTTTTCTTATACTTGGCAGTATTATAGTTGCAAGGATCAATTGCTGAAGCAGCTCTGAACTTCACTGTCACCAGAAGTTTCAGTGAGGATCAGGTTTGCTCTCTCTTCACTTCTTGCCAATCAAATAATTTTATTTTCTGTTGAAACTCAGAGACTTTGAAACTGTCACCTTACACCTCAAGGGACTGATTTCCTCACACAGTGTCCCAACACCACTGAATTTGCCTGTACCTAATTCTGCTTCTGTTGCAGCTCGCATTGGGGTGATGGGAGGATGGTCTCCTGCATCATGGCCCTTCCTTGGACGATTGATGCCTTCTGATAGCAATGCTTTTACCTGGGTGAAGAAAGAACTGGCTTACTCAGATCAAATCCTTAACAACACAACATAAATGAAAGAAACTAGAGATATTTAAAGTTTCTGAAGGCCTATAGGTTATAATACATCAAGCAAGATCTAATCTAAAACAGACTAGAGAATGATAGTACAGCCTTTGCTTCATGTACTCACAGTTTCTGCCCAGTAAGGATTATTGGCTTGTTGTCTCAAACATCCTTTCAGGTCGAAGTTTTCTGGATAATGGGTAGTTTCTGTTCGAGGGTAGCTGATATAACCCTGAGTGTAAAGACGCTCTGCTATTTGCATGGCATGTTGGGGACCCATTCCTGATAAAACAACAAAAAAACAATATACACATCCCTGTGGTTATGGTTTGCTGCATCTGGATGGACACCTTACCCATAATTTAAATAAATTATGGTTTATCCTTTCCCTAAGACTTTTGTCACCTTGATCTTGCATTTCACTTTTGACAAGTAGCCTTCTAAACTTGATCCTTTGCCCAAAATGATGTAATATTTGTTTTGTTTGAGAGGCCAAAGTATTTTGCTTTAAAACAGTGTGAAGATCTGAACTTTTCTACTTACCTAAAGCAGCACTGGCCACTCGGAGCATTTCTACTGTGTTCAGAGCCAGCGGTCTCTGCTTCACCTTCTCTTTTTTACTCACAGATTCTACCTAGAAAACAGCATTTTTCACAGTAGAAGTTCTAACATTTGGTAAATGCATAATTTTAATCATGTCTATAAATATGTATCATACCTACCATTGTCTATTCTTATCATATCTGCTTTGTTCTCTTAAAACAGTAACCACCAATGTATTTTTACTTTAGAAAATCTGACTGGAGATAATTTTATCAAGTTCTAAAATTAAAGTCTGAAAGTCCCTTTGTGCCAGGACTAGATCAGGTCTATAACTAACTGGGAACACAGCAAGGCAGCTTATTGATGTCTTTACTTCCCACTCACCTCAGCAGCACCTACTTTCAGTGCTACAAGGATTTAGTGCTCATTCCAAGCAACAGTCCTAACTATGAGAATGCAGGTTTTTAAAAGCTTCAAGCACTCTTTGAACCTTGATGTCTATAAGCACTTAAATCCAAACACACTGTCAAACAAGTATTGAACAGAGCAGAGTTATAAGTTAATTGGCTATAAAGACTGTACCATACACATGATTAAATATTTAACTGCAGGAATATTGCCCTACACATAATTAAATTCCGATTTATTCAATGTCTCATGGGAAATAAGAGGTCTGCTTGGAGGCATCTGAACAGTATTTCCTAGCAGGCTTAGTAATGAAGAGTTCCTATCATGAGTGATGAACATTTCCAAAGTCAATATCAAGAAGAGGTTTCTGCTGAGATGACCACACCATCACTGTACAATCTACAACAAAAAGATCTCTTGCCTTTTATTCTCATTTACATAAAGCTGAATTAAGTAAAAATGAAAATATAGACATTCTACACTCTCTAACAAAAACAACTGAAATCCTCAGCATACAGCAAATGAAATATTAAATTGTATTTCCTTTATATGAAATATGGATCTACTGGCACTTGGTAAATATTCTTACTTTTGCTTCTTTTGCCATCTTTGTTATATTCAGGAACATTTGAGCAACCTCACGATCAAACACCCTCACTCTATCCCAATCCAAAGTGAGAGAACTTTCTTTTTCAGGGTTCACCTATTGGACAAAAAAAAAAAAAATTATTTTTCCACCATTCTACTCCTAGAAGTGTGAGAATGCATATTCCCAACAAGAGTCCATCAAGCAAATCCTAGGACACACAGGGGACATACAGAATTTGTTAGGACAAACCCACACCAGGACACCAGTGCTCAAACATGCAGTTGTGCTCTTTTTTTGGGGGGTGCTTTTGAGAAGGATTTTTTTTTTCTTTTAAAATACAAAAATGGCAACTTTTTACCAATAAGGAATCCCTTATTTGCTTTAAAAATCCTTGTGATCACACGCCATAAAACCCTGCTGGTTTGCTCTCAGAGCCTGGACAGCAGCAAGGCTGTAAAACTACTCTAAGCTGCCAAAGTACTCTGAGGACTCAATTGCCAATTAACACAATGAGCATTTTATTTGCTTTAAAATTCCAATACTCAGCAATGCCAATGTTTGTTGGCAGGCTAATTAATTCCTGGTTTCAAATTAATAACAGTCAGTCCAAGGACCCCAGGGAACAAAAGAGAACCATTTTAAGTAGTCTTTTTGGCTGAATCTAAGCTTAGATGATTAGCACTGAAGAATTCTTATAAGCAGCAGACAATAAGCACTTTAATGCAAAACTGACATCCTGGAATCTGTTATTGAGAGTGGTGACACACATGTGAACACAATGAGAACACAAGTTAACTATAGGCATTGTGCATTCTTGTCAGCAGCTATGAATTTATGAATGAACAAAATACAAATGCATTTCTTTTGTAAAAACGAGTACTGTAAAACTTACTTTAGCTTGCAACACCCAGTAAGTCTCAGGCTTAAATGACTGGATTTTGTCATGCCTCTCAACACAGAATCCAAGTGTTGGGGTCTGACACGGCCCAAAGGAGATGAGGGAGCTGTCTAAATTCCCATATTTCCCCTGGAAATATTTAGTCTGGAACCTAAGAGAAGGAGGTGGGGGGGAAAAACAAGTGAGGAATGTACACATTAGTATCCTCATCTCCATGAAAAGCAGAAGTTTCCATTATCATACATGCACAAAATATGAGTAATCTATAAAATCATTCAGACATTAGGAAAAAAGCATTCTGAGAAACACCATCTCTTACAGCTAATTAAGACATAATCATTTTGCCTCACAAGGAGCTGGGAGAGGACACAGCCAGGACAGCTGTGATCCCAGCTGACCAAAGGGATATTCCAGGTCATGTTACATTATGCTCAGCATATAAAGTGGGGGAATAAGGAGGAAGGGGGGAAGACTTGGGGTGATGGTATTTGTTTCCCCAAGTAAATGTAATGGCTGATGGAGCCCAGCTTTCCTGGGCATGGCTGAACATCTGCCCACGCCTGGGAAGCAGTGAATTAATTCCTTATTTTGCTTTGCCTGTGTGTGCAGCTCTTGTTTACCTACTAAACTGTCTTTATCTCAAAGTCATGAGCTTTCCCACCTCAATACTCTCCCCCCTACCCCAGGGGTGGGGAGGCAGTGAGTGGCTGTGTGGGGCTTGGCTGAGGTTAGACCACGAGGGCACAGAGCCATCCCTGAACCTTTCCCAAAAGCGTCTGCAGTCTGTGCTGTCACCTTGTGAAGGCACAGCCAATCCTCAGATCCAGCTCCTGGCGGGCATCCACGGACAGAGCCTCGTTGCGATTGGGCTCTCCCAAGTGATTCATGGCATTGCAGATGTCTGTGTCAGTGATGGAACTGAATTTAGCTCTGTAAATCGTCCTCTCCGTGCCACGAGGTTTGTTCATGACAGGAAGAACAGCATCAAGAACCTAAGGAAAATCAGAAGCGTAGTTAAAGAGGATTTGAAAGATAAAGGCTTTCTCTCTAAAGATAAAAAAACCCACTCCCCACTCGTTTCTGTGTCACTGCTTTCTTAATTCAGCAAGATGTCAGGCCAATACATTAACTGATAAGCCAGAGCAGTATTTGTCCATCCAGTCAAAAGCATATGAAGAATTAACAAAACTGAAGGGTTTATTTACTATACAGCAACTGCTGGGAGCAGATCAGTATTTTTGGCTAAGGGCAAAGACATTCACCAGTGCAGCTGCAGCACCTTTTGATGAACACCTACCAGTGTCTATCTGGGTTTATTCTACTCATTGCTAAGGCACAACTAATGACACAAAGGTATGTAAAGAACTTAAAACAATCACTTGATGGGACATGTTTCTTTAATCAAAAGAAAATCCCCAAACAAATATTCATCATGTAGACTTCTGGGAATAGGATGTTAAAAAAAAATCTTAGCAAAGTGTTAGTTCTATGCTTTTTATGTGCAGAGGCCAAATTTCTACAGTAAGCCTACACTTAAAAGCAACTTCTGTGCTCTAAAGCATCTAATTGCCTAATAAACAAAAGATAAGAGAGATTACATTTTATAAGGACATAAAAATAACTACTCCAGCTGTGGAATATAGACTGATTCTTGAAGCACTGGAATATTCAAACATTTAAGAGGCCTGATTGTTCATCTGGGATGAGCAATACCTCTGAAATTTATTTATACTCTTTAATTGACATCTTACAGAGTTCAAAGCACGTGAGTTTTTCCACCAAGGCCCCCTATGCCTTTAAAACTTTATTCAACTTTAGTTTGAATTTTACTGTATACTCATAAAACAATGTATTGATAGTCTTGTCAGTATTATGGTGTTGTGAGTCTTATAAATGGAAACCTTACTTCAAAACAGATGTTTTCTCCTTCCTTATCGCAATCCAACCACAAGACAATACAATCACAGCCTCTTGCCTCCACCTGTTAGAAAAATTAGCACAGTTCTTCAGCAGCTCAAAAAAACACCTCCTCCCTCCCTACCTGTGTATTTCTTTTTCTGGTTTCAGCAGGGTGTGTGATGTGTGAACAGTAACCAACACAGACTTATTTTAAAGAAGGTATTTATAATCTGTGCCTTGCACTTGCTATTAAAGCTAAACTTGCATCCAACGCTCCAATTCTGAGAAGCAAGATATCAACCATCAAAAAACTCAGAAGGCAATGGCAAAAGTGAATTTAACAAAGATTTCAGACAGTGTAAGAACCAGCAAAAAAAAAAAATTATTTATACAGTGTTAATAGAATAGATCTAACTGTGACAAAAAGCTACTTCCTGGAAGAATTCTTATCCAGGAACACAGAAAATGATAACTCTAAATATTACCCATAAGAAAGACTACCTGTAAAAACTTCACCATGGTCAGTTTGGGATTAGCTTCTTTCTTTTCTGTGGGAGCTTTGCTAAAAAGTTCCGCTGGATCCACTTTGTCCCAACTGTTATATTTTCCTGAAAAGCAAAAGTATATTAAGTGGAACTCTGAAGGAATATTTATAAACCAAACAGCTTTACTTTGCAAAACACTTGGCTTTCAAAATTTTCTGCCCTAACACATCCTGCTTTACTGCAAACCAAGGGACCTCTTAGCTTTTTTTGAAAGACCTGGCAGCTCTACAAGCTGTATCAGCTAAAACATCTGAGAGGCAGGCAAATACCTATGAAGTCCAAAGTCATGACGTGACCACACACGGATGTCATCTTGAAGTGGGCACTCTGCCCTAGGAAGGACCCGGTGTACTCGTGCACAGAGCATGCACCGTTGAGTCCCTTGCGAGAGGACATGTTCCCTGTGAAAATAGGGTCAGAAATATTAATGGGGTAAAAAAACCCTCAGCTATTGGAGCAAAGTATTTTGTGTGAAATTACATCCCCCCTTTCCTTAGATCTTACAGCTAGGTCCTCCTGATCACAAAATTCTACTAATTGATCAAACTTTTACTTCATTAAGTATCAATTCTGCGGTTTCCTAAAATATATTTCATCTTCAAATTAAACTATCCATTATCTCCACCAGCCTTTCCTTCCCACCACGAAACCTTACAAAAATACAGCTACTTTTCTAGAACACACACTTATAATCAATTTATTTTATTTTCCTGATTTATGGAAATTTTATTTCAAAAATCTCAGAACAGCAACTTGCTACTTGATTGGCACTTTCCAGACACCGTATGCTCTAAGGCACACTAGAGCTACACAAAATAACGAAACCAGATTCCTTTATTCTTGGTTTAAACAGGCAGTAGCCCATAAAAAGAATCAGAAAGTGATGGGACATCCCGTTCTTTTATGAATCTGTCCGAAGCCACCGTTCCCAGCAGGCTCCGGCCCCAAGACAACCACGCCACTGCCCAGGGTGTTTCTCACCCTCCCTGCACTGACAGCAAGCCCGGCAACCCCGGCAGCCGCTTCCCGGCAGCTCCGGCCGTGCCTGCAGAGCGCTCCCACTGCCGCCGGCTCAGCGGCGGGCACCGGCACCCGCCCCGCCTCCCCTACCTCTCGAGAGGATCTTGGCGATGGACTGCGCCAGGGACGGCTTCTCCGCCACCATGAGCACGGTCCTCATCTTCGGCCGCTGCGGCGCGGAGCCGCGGGGACGGGCGGGCGGAGCTGGGGCGCGGCGGCTCCCGCGCCTGAGGGGACAGAGCGCCGCTCAGCCCGCCCGCTCCGGGGCACGGCGGCACCCGCGGCCGAGAGGCACGGCCGGGCC
>VWYO01023307.1:27978-55863 GCA_013400275.1 Rhadina sibilatrix
AAAAAAAGAAAGAAAAAAAAAGAAAAAAGAAGGGTAAAAAAGGCTTCATCTATTTGATTTTTAAAAAGTAGCAGCTCTCTAGACAAAGGTCTCCAGAAGAAGAGAAAAACAGGTTGTGACTATGGGTGCCAAGAAAACACTAAAAAAGCAATGCAAGATTCTCACACTACATCACACAGAACAGAATTCTCACAGGGAGTGTTACTTTGACTGTCCAATAGATCGAAGCAGGAGACATTGAACCCCATTTTAAGCACATATCTGGAGAAATGTTTATAAGCCCTAGGGAAATTATTTTCACCTCACCCTACAAAAAGGGGAAAACCAGGACTAATTCTATGACACAAGGGTCCCAGTGGCACGTAGACATCTATTTGCTGTGCATTCAAGCCTTTTTTATGGTCATATGTACATAAACATTACAGTGCCTTCTCCACATTAAATCTGCCCTGGCTGAAACTGTCCTGAAAATACTTTGTTCAATGCTTAAACCCTGAAAAACAACATTTGCTATGTCCAAACTTCCTACTCATTCTTAAATGAATTTTAAGAGGGTAACATTTAATGATGTTTTCATTGAATTCAGTCTTGTTTGCATTACATCAGACAAAAATGCACTGCAGAAAGATTCTTCATAATGCCATTATGCTATTAGTGATAGTGGGAGAAATTGTGATATTTAAGTATCAACAGAAATGGCTCCATTGGCTTTCAGAAGAGATGGGGAAGGAAAGAGAAAAAGGGACAATCAGCTGATATGTCAAACATCCATATACAAATGATGATTCAGAGAAGGGTTATGATGATACTGAGGCTAATGAGACACTACAGATAATACAAGAGACACAAAATCGAGTTCACTTTATAATCTGAGTATATTATAGAGCTAATCAAGAGGAAGGAAGAAAACAAATCATTGCTTGTAGAAGTGCAGAGGAGGGGGGAAATGCCAGCAGACGACTCAATGCTCCTGAGTCATTCCAGTTCCAGCTATTCATTGACCTGCCTGGGGAAGTTTGAAGAACACTTTTAAAAGTTTTTAAGTGTGCCCTATACTTTCCTGACTGAAAAGGCAAAACCAGGACAAGAGATAGGCTTCTAGATCTGCCATTTACAGCCAGGGAAAAAACAGAGGGAGTCTGGACTGCAGCTGGTGGAGATGGCTGTGCCCTCTGCACTAAGTGTGCCCTCACATCTGCCAATCTTGCTCTCTTGATCCAAGTAATTTATATATATATATATATATAAAGTTTGCATGCACTGGCCTTTTAATAAGACAAGATTTTTTTTTTTAATTTTACATCTCTTTCATCATCCTGTTTTCCTTGGGAAGGAACTTTCAATGCTTTTACACTTTCTATGCACTCCCCTGGTAGCCAAACCTGCGACAGCAGCAAGCACCCAACAGTCAGAGAGCTGAAGGATTTGAAAACACATATCCAAGATTTACATCTGAATACTGGAAATAAAAATGAGCCCAGCTCAGGATACAGGCAGTTCCCCGTATCTCTTGGAACAGAACCCAGTGCAGTGAAAGTCTGAGTTTCTGATTGCCTGTGTTTGTTTTGGGCTTCCCTGAAAGCTTGTTACTAAGTGCTGAAAATTAGAAACTCTTCTCATGCTTTTACTTCCGAATTTCAGGGAAGCAAAGAAACCATTTTGCAACTTCTGTAACAAAGCATCTGATGTTGTTTGGTTACATCGGGTATCTCCGCTGGGTTTAGATTCTTGCAGGAAAACAATTTGAAAGCTTCTGGAACTGGAACTGAACCATCCTGCATCAAGTTAAAGAGAAATTCACTAATACATAGTAGCCTTGTGTAGACAATGCATTATATTAGCCTGTGTGTCTTGTCATAATATATTCCAAGTGATGTGTGATGATGGCAAATCTGTTATCCATTAAAAAGGTGCTGAAGACCAGCCTGTCGGAAGACATTTTTTCCCCCAATTTTACTCCTCATTAGTTTTTGAAGCCTGGAAGTTGCAGAACAAAGTTCATGTTAAAGGCTACCACTAATATTATCATGCTGCTTTAATGCTGGGGTAATCAAATACGTGAAAACTATATTCCCAATTCCTAGCACCACATTTTTATTCCAAACATTAGAAAAGCACACACATCCTGGAGAGAAAAATGTTTGCAGCTGACTGATATTTATCCAGAAAGTGTGATTTCCTCAAAAGCAGCTTGGTGCAGCTTCCTGCCTGCACACTCACTCTGCTGGGGCTCCAGTTCAAGACTTGCACACTCTGCAAGTGGACACTAAGGGGTGTAAATTCATCAACTTCTGCTGAACTTTATATTCACACACTGCCGTAAATTGAGGTCAGAATAAGATGCACACTTCATAGAGAAGTGCAATTCTATTTTCACATGCTAGAAGGGTTGAAGAGGCTTTTTTGTTTTGGGGTTTTGTTTGTTTGTTTGTTTTGTGTGTGGGGGGGTTGTTGGGGTTTTTTAAATAAAAATGCAAGGAAACAGAATTAGGTTTCTTCTCTAAAAATTAATGGATGTTACTTTTTTTTTTTTTNTTTTTTTTTTTTTTTTTTTTTTTTTTTTTTTTTTGAGGAAATCATTTATATTTAGATGTCAGACATCATCTTCTCACTTAATTGATTCAGGTTCCTCCTGCTCCAACCTTCACATACCAAATTTTTAGAACTAATATTTAGAGCTTTCTCTTGATATCAGCTAGCAAGACATTTTGGCCATCCAGTCCTTTCTCTGGGGATTCAAGATTCATTACAAAAGATTTTCCACATCCATCATTTGGAAAAAATGCCTCCATGCCTAAGTTGTACAATCATCTTTGCATGTTGCTTCTATGCCTTAATACATCTGATGAAAAGTCTATCATATACTTCCATGGGATCTTCTTGGGGAGATAGCTCAATGCTATAGATCAGAAATTGTGATGATTTAGAAGTATTTTCTAAATCAAATGAAGATTGACATATTAGTGCATCTCAGTATAACCTTGTTCTGAATGATGGTATGAGGAAGTGTCAGACTGGAGATTAGCAGAAGCAGAAACTTGTGGAATTCAGAGTTCCCTGGCAAAGCTACAGTCCCTGGCTGTACTGAGGGCAGGATGGAGATAACAAATATCTGACAGAGAAAGTCTCTACCAAGGACTTGGCACAAAATTTCTTATGGTATACACACAATTCACAGGCTCTGCATGGTGCAGATAACAATTCTCCCAAACAACTGTATTCCAGAATGTCTGCTTTTAAGCACTCAATAATCAGCATCATTCAGAGTTCTCCCCACCTGAGAAACTCACCAGGACAGGTGCCTGCCCATGCAGCTGTGCACAGCTACAACAGTAGGAGTGAGCTCTGTCATGGTAGCAGAGAAGTGACTCTTGGACCTTTCTCTGCTCCCGTGAGAAAAGCAAGGCTTAAAAGAGACCCTCAGGAAGGTTTCCTGGTCAAACACACCTATTCTTCTTTCCTGAATGGCAGCTATTCTAAAACACCTCATTGTAAGAACAACCCTGGAGAGCACATGGCAGCCTTCCAGTACCAACATGCTTTAGTAAAGGTAAAAGAAGTTTATCAAGTAGTTGAGCTTTTCTGATCTATTAAATGATAGCTTGCAAATCTCTCCCTATTTTCGTAGGGGTTTTTAAAGAGATGTCTTTAAAAGAGGGGAACACAACAGTAGAAGGCCTCTCTGTGGCAGGGCTCCCAGAAAGATTTTACACTTCTATTCCCCAGTAGTCACCTTCAGCCCTGCTCCTGCCTAGAACGTGCTGGAGACCTTCGCTCACATCTCTGAGCGCAAGGAAGCTCCAGCCCGTTTTAAAGGGTGGGAGCTGACAGCAGGCACCACCTCCAGACAGGAGTGTTTATGCTGAGGCAGGATAAATGGATGGAGATCTCCATTAATTGTAACCGGTGGAGTAAAGCTGGAAATGTTTCCGTGCACAGAGATAGCAGCGCAGGCGAGGAGCGCAGGGGGGGAGCCGAGCTGTAGCTGCGGTCGGCTCCTTGCAAGGAAGGTTCCTGCTATTAATACCACGGCTATCGCAGCAGATAACGCTGTAAAAGGCAGCAGCTTGCAGGAAGGCTTAGGTTAGAGTAAACTGAGGAGCACTCTTTGGATTACAGGGTGGGGTAAAGTCCGCAGGGTGCTCTCCTGTCTCTGCAAGCCGAAGAGCCGCGGTGCGGCGGGACCGCGCTGCTGTTGGTGCTGCAGTGACACCGACAGGCTGCACTGCCCTGCCCTGGCTGTGAAACAGCAACCGCCGGCCTGCGCCTGCCTCAAAGCACAGGGACAAGATAAAGGTCAGGAAATGGGGGAAAAACCCCTGTTTGTTGATCACAGTGTGCTGAGACACGTGCTGATCCCTCCAGGGAAGGCAGGGGTCCTGTGACCTACCACGAAAGCAGATGAGTTCCCCCTGAGACGACAGTGATGGTGACTGGGACCAGTTCCACCCATCCCTGGCAGTGCTCTTGGTGGCAGGGGGATGTTGTTTGTCTCAACCAAGCTTTGAACCCTTGGGAGAAGTGCAGCTCTTCTCTTCATGCAACAGTCTTTCCTGATCTACTTTCAGTTCCTTCCTGCAAAGCTGCCCTGTGCAGCAGGCAAGTCAGGGATGGAGAACTTCCTCCCCTGCTTGAGCCCTTTGGAAATGGCTAATTTACTACAACATAGGGAGAGAAAGGAAGAAGGATAGTGAAACACAGCCCAGCCTGGGCCTCGGGGCCATCTCAGGTTCAGGAGGAAAGGAAAGGAAAGGACAAAGAGCTCAGAGACCCCCCAGTCTGGCTTTTTGCAGGACCTCAACATATCAAATTGAAACGGGCCTCTTTTTGCCCCTGGCTGTTCCTACAGTTTAAATGCTTTAACCTTTAAAGGTAGCATTCAGGAACCATGGTACTTAAGTGTTAAAGCTAACTTGGAGGGTATTTTTGCAGAGGGGAAGGAGTTTTACAGGGTCTTTTACCTACCAGACTTTTACCTACCATTTCATTTCAGCACAGGTCATGTGCAGTGCTGGCTCCATATATAACCTGCCCGTGGTCTCTCATCTCATCAATTTCCTAAGTCTTGTCCTGAGGAGATCAACAGATTAGGAGCAGAGAAGATCTGAGGCTCTTTCCCAGTGGTGCTGAGTGCCTGCTGCTCCTTGTAGTCCTGATAGAAAGGGTGCTCAGCACTGCTGCAGGAGGCAGCAATTCATCTTATCTATGCTGCTCTTTGCCCTGGTCTTAAAGATTAGTTGAGACACTGGACAAGAAATGAAAAAAAGCCTTTCCCTATGAAAAACTATCAGAAATCTCCTCAATTTAGAGATACTGATCCCAGTATCTCTAACCACAGATCCTGTTCATTCTCAGAGCAGGCCCTGCACAGCCTTTCCTCCTCTTAAACTTTCTTCTTGTTCTGCTATTAAGAAAGCCCACATCAGATGTGTCACTTTCTCTTTGCTAATGTAGTTGTTCATCCAGTCCTCCAATTCCCATTTTTGATCTCCCTGTACTTCTCTCCCATTTCATCTCTGCTATTTTCTGTTTCCTTTGTTTGCTCCTATATGTACAGACCTCAAAAAAGGCTCTCTTGACATAATCAGCCTTCTGCCTCTTCCTTCCTGTTGTTTTCTAAACTTTGCTATTTTTCTACATTGAATTGCTTTTCCATTCCTCCCATGTGGCTTGAAATGTCTCCTTTCCACAAGCACTATCAGAGGTAGCAGTGGCCTTCTCACAGCCAAGCTAAAAGGGGACCTTTCTCTTCTTACACTTGAAAATCTCATCCTCTCTGGACACAGGTCAGTGTTCCTTTTTTTTCCAGACCTCCTCAACTACTCATTTTCCTGTCTGATGCTCAGGCTTCAGTAATTTATCTTCTGTCCTGCCAGTATCCTGGCAGTATCCATGGAATTCTGTCCATCTGCTAAGCTCTATTATGCAATTTTTTTCTGCATATTTTACCTACTGACGTCTATCTCTGTAGGTCACACCCCAATCATCCAGCAGCAAGGAGGATGCTTGTTTTCTGGACAATTCACCCATTAGTGTCTATTTGCTGAGCCCATTGAGGGGACACATTTTCTGGTAAGGACACCTCTACATTAAAAACAACAATCAATGACTTTGTTTCATGCTCTGATTGTCATTGCAGTTCTTAGGTTTGGGGTTTGCAAGTCACAACCTGCATTCCTTAAATTACATGGATACAGCAGAATTTCAGCAGCAATCTCCTCAGACAGGGTAGTCACCAGAAAACAGCCTGCCTTGCATGTGAGGGCAAGGAGGTGCCCTCACCTGGGGAGGTGAACACCTCTGTGTGACAGTACAAAACCTGTTTCCCTGGATGACACAGCAGCCAACAACTTTCCTACGTTTCCATGACTGTGTTTCACAAAGCGTGTAACTGAGCACACACACTGCACAACCAACCCCAACCCCACACACCCAACTTCAGGAAAGCCTCTGAGAGTGAATGTATTTCAGGATCTTTGCTAATTCTTCTGCAGCACTGGAAAAGGACGTGATATTTCCACTTAACCAGGTATAACAAACATACTGCCACCAACACTTCAGCAAAATCTCTCACTCCTCTCATTCCCCCATGATTTTACTATTTATGACTTCTCAGGGCAGAGGAAGCCAAAACAAGAGATTAACTATATTAGAAACCAAAGCAGGAATTATTAGGAGGTGCTTAATGGCATGTGGACATAGACAGCAGTCAGGTTCCAAAAACCCACAAGACATTTCTCCATCAGTAACGTGGTGGGGCAGAGGCCATATGTCTGCCTCTTCCTCCAACCAAGAAATGCAGCCAGAACTCTCAAGCACATACAGGAGTTAAGACACAGGTAACTTGCTTCTGGAATAAAAACAAAGATGCACAAACAGGCTTAGAGCAGTCCCAGCCAAGTCCCAGGTTTGCCAGCCCCCAGCACCCTCCAGATGCCTCTAGAGAGCCCTGGAGTCGCCAGGCTCTCAGCAAAGAGCAGAGGCACCTCTGGATGCTCCAGTGCTTGAGACACAAGCAAGCCCCACAGCCTTGGCATCCCAAGAAGACACAGCAGCTGCCCAGAAAGGAGAAAAACCTTAAAAATTCGTTAATTGCCTGTAGAGTTGCATTAGATCACTACTAACAAGCCTTAATAGGTTTTCAAATCAAAGGTGGTTGATCGCATTTTGCCTTGGTTTTTCTCTTCCTTATTTTTTTTAAAGTAGTTTTCTACAAAATAATCTTTATCTTTCCTAAATTCTTGTTTCCCTTCTTTTCCTCTTGTTGGTTAACTCTGGGCTGAGGTTGATTGCTGTAGGACAGAGGTATGTTAGGAAATTTGATGCAAAGGACAAGAAAACAAAAATCAGAGGTATTTGGTCTGAAAAGAGGCTTTGTCCAAGGCATAATTCTTGTGTGTTTAAGGACAGAGTAATAGATTTGGAAGGATAAGTCATATATCTTAGGATTTTCTTCCCTGCCCCCTTTGATTGATTCATTCCAGTCTCTTCAGATCTTTGCCTGTTCCCACAAACCTGGAATCTCAGGATTGTTTGATTAAGTCATGGTTACCATGACAATAAAAGTGCCTCTGGCCAGTTTGACCTTTGACTGGATTCAATTCACTGAGAGAAATGGACAGAGACTATAGAAAAAGCTTCAGCTTCATGTCCACTACTGCATAAAACGGGCTCTCCCGCACTTTGAAAGTGTGAGCTGCCTGCCCTTTTAAAAATATAAATTGGGCTGGAATGCTTTGGAAAGCATTTCTAAGGTTTTGGTAACCAATTTCTTGATGAATATCACTTCAGATATAAAATGCACACAGTGGCATGGTTAGAGACTTATTTTAAAGTGTGGTATTTAGCACAACAAAAGCAAAAGCTGAAATCAGACTTTGCATGTCCGATCTATATCCACAGAATTTTAAAATCATGCCATAGCCATATCCATCAAATATTTTACAGGTATTTGCAAATACCTGGCTCTTTGTGAGTATGTACACATGTATAAAGGAAGATTTCAGACTTAGAGCTCATTTCCTCTGCTGGTAGCCCACCCCGCCGCTGCGGCACTTGTGCTGCTGTTGCTCATATAGATAATTATTCCTTTCTAAATACTTTCATTGTAAATCCATTTCAGCAAAAATAAGGAGGGGAGGGGGGAGAGGAGAGAGAGAGATTTCAAAATTAAACCTGTTAGGCGATTTGTAAATGGGCCTGACAGGATGACAGCCGAGCTGCAAGGCAATTCACGCACGCAGGATTGCCGGATCCCCGGCGGGGAGCGCGCCCTGCCCGCGCACGCGTGGGGGCTCTGCTGGCGCTGCTCTCCACCTCCCTGTCCTGGGCAGCCCCCTTGTTTTACTGCTTCCTCTTTGCAAAGGAGGCAAATATATTCTTTGGTCTAGCTCAAAAGCCAGCTAAAAAGGGGGTTTCCTTCTGGAGCTGCTGGCTCCCCAAAAGGCAGGTGGCAGGAGGAATCAATGGCTCAAGGCGTTTGGGAGGAGTGGGCATCAACGGGCACACCACGGAGAGAGAGAGCGCTGAGCAGCCCTTCCCTGGCATATGCAGCCAAGGTGAATGTTAGCCAAAGAAATGGCACAGAGTCAAGCAGAGGGAAGTAAAATAAACCCAAGCACTGTGAAAATGAGGGAAAAAGGGTGTCTGGGGCCGGCCAATAGTTGCATTGATCTTACCTGGGTAACAGACAATGCCCGTTTAAAAGACAGACACAAGTGGGCAAGCTGGAATATAGAAATTACTTTTCCCTCTCTTTCCCTCTCTTTTTTTGTTTGATTTGTTGCTCATTTACTGTCCTAAAGTTCTTCCTTCTTCTCACCTAGTTACCTTGAATTCTGAAGCCATGGGAAATAACTGAAAGGGATTATTTGAGCCCTCCCACACAGGCTCTCAGACGCAGAATCCTCCTGTTTCCATGCTGGCCATCATATCCTGTCAAGTGGCACAGTTTCAACAAGTTCAGTAAAGAGCTGCCATTGTCACAGGATTTTGGTTCCCAGACCAAGAATTGGAAGAGAGATTTCTCTGGGAGGGAATAGGGAATAGAGAACTTTGTCACTTTTTTTCCTTCTTCTTTTTTGGTGAAACACAACAGGGGAAAATGTTAAGAAATGTACACAGGAAAATGATCTATCTAAAGAAATCCATCCCTAGTGTAAAAAACATTTTTGCTTCCAAGAGAAGTCAAAGAAAAATTCTGAAAGGCACTTACCTGACTTTCAAGGAATTCAAACTCCTAGAGATCCTCTGGCTTTGGAAAAATGTGTCTGAATCTTCCATAGTTCATAAATGAAACTCTTTGATTTGGATGAGTATGATTTCCCCTCTGAGGAAATAGCAGGCACCCACCCCACTGGCTTGTTCACCATCCCTTGCTACAAGATGGGAGAACACTAATAAGCATAGAATATGTCTGATCCAGCTTGGCCTTACCCTCTCCTCATTCTTTTGATGCTGAGTGCTTCCAGTTGTGCCAGTCTGTAAACTCTCTACAGTATTTTGTATTCTCCTTCAGTCTCTCTCCCTCTCTGTAAGATTTCACCAGCCTATTAGTGTTAGAACGTGAGTGTTTATTAAATCCAGATATCTATTTATCTATTGCTCTATCTTTATGCAATTCATATACATGTATGTCTGCTGAGGCATGGTCCTGGGTATAATGTTCCATTAGAGTGAAATGTTTACATAAAGGAAACTGAGGAGTTTAGCTATTATAAACCTGGACACTGTCAGTTTACTTACAAGAATGTCACATGCAGCCCATGGCCAACCTTAAACTGAGACCCTATCACATCTCTCCTTTCATATCTGTGCCTTTATGTCTTACTTGTGACCCATCACAGACATATTGTGGATTAGTTCAGATGCAACAAGAATCTTAATATCAGTGAGTAGTGCCATTATTAGAAACACACTGTGTCTGTGCAGGATGAATATCAGACTGTTCCTTTTTTTCTGAGACAATACCTATTCCCATAAACTCAGAAAATTATCACACAGTCTGTTACATCTCTCTCTCCCTCAGAAATAACTTTACATACAGAAATTGACTTTTTTCGTTATTGACTAAGAAGCTACATGACAAGTCCCTAGTCCCTATCCATGGAAGGTAAGCAGGGATTTGAGAAGGACTAGAGGAGTAGCAAAGGTTGCTAGATGAACCAGAGGTACCTACCACATGGAAAGCAATTTGGAAATACCTGCCTTTTCCTACAAGCTGGATTCTCTGTTCTGGGAAAACACAGTTCATTTTTAGATCCAATAAGTAACAAGATGTTGGGTGACCACCAGAGACAGATACTGCTCTGTTTAAAACCCTGCCAACTAGCCATATTCATTTCCAGAGTAACTCCTGGGACAATCACAGGCTGCTGTGATTTTAAACATAAGTGCCTGGCTGTGGCCAGCACTGCCTTCCTCTGAGGAGAGGGAAATCCAGCCTTTTTCAATGCCTTCAGCTGAGGAGAGGGAAATCCAGCCTTTTCCCCCTGGTCCCTGCTGCCGGAGCCTGCTGATCGCACGGTGGCTCTCGCTCCCAGCAGCGATGCTCCTGCCTGCCCGCTCTGCAGCCCAGCTCCCTCCTGCCTCACCCCCTGAAAGGCAGCAGAGCTCTAATGACCTCCCATGCACTTACATCTAACAGATACGTTTTTGAAAACAGAATCAGACCTCACACATCTACGACCACTTTAAAAGGCTTCTCACCGCACCTTCTGCTCTCTGTTCTCTACACTCAAGTGGAAGAATGGCACAAAGCCCCCCTCTCCCCGCCCTTTTCACCCAGTTCCTCATGACAGCAAGAAAATCTTAGAAGAGCCCAAGGAAAGCTAAAGAAACAGCCCTGGGTCCTGTCTGCTCAGGGAACAATTTCCCTACATCTGGCTTTTGCTGCTGCTAGAGAGCTGGGTGCAACTTTACTATCACTCCTTTCCCTCTGTGTCCTCTGCTTTCCATGGATCCATGTGGATATTGTTTCTTGAGTCAAGCCAGTCAATAGGAGAATCATTCCATCACCCATTCCCAAAGACTGTCCCTCTTTCCATCTGATGCTCACCCACTCATGAAAGAGGAAACAAACAAAAAAACCCCACAGAATCAGACTTGGTTCACTTCTTTGTTCTTTGTTACTCCCACCCATCAGTTTTATGGACTATCTTTCATTGGACAGGGTGGGCTGAGTCATGTAAGGACAAATTTGAAGGGCTGCATTAGACACACCATGTGTCACAAAAGGTGCATGATCAGAGGCTGAAGACAAACATGTGCACCACTGATGCCTTACTGGACTGTTCACAATTGCACTGGTTAATGTGAAGAGTCAAAACTGGGCAAGACCATAAAAGTTCTTCACAATAAAATAAACCAAAGCTCTGTGGTAATGAGCTATGGTATCCCACCTTAGCTGGTATCCCCTTGTATCATCTCTATGACAGAGAACTGTGATGATGAAATACCTCTGGACACAGAAAGCAAAGCCAAAAGGGCTGCTCTGTCCTTAGACGGGTCAGTAATAAAGAGGGAAACTAGTTGGGAGGTCTTAATCATTGATTCAGAAAAGCCCTAATCTGATAAAAATCACTGCTTGCATATAAATCTAATCTATGAATTCTCAATGGATAACAGCTTTCTAAGGCAGTGCTCGAGTTGAGATGTTTTACACCAGATCAGGCATCACCTGTCTGTGCCTTTTCCTCGGTGCCATGCCAGGTGTGCAAAGCCAGCAAAGCATCTGCTGGGTGCTCTGTGGAATTCAGTGGGACCACAACCATGTGGCCATGCCCAGAGTGTGGCAGTGCTCAATGACACCTGAGTTACTGTCTTTTACTTACTCTAATTGTGACTTCTTCAAATAAATAATTCAATAAGTTATTTTGTGAAAGTAGACCAAAAAGATAGCTACAATCCATTTACACTCAACTAGAGGAGCACAACACACCTTTCTCCATGAGCTCCTCTGCTTTGTTACAACCCCCTCCTTCCCAGCAGTCATGTCCAGGGCTCTCTCAGTCCAGCACCACCTGAACCCACATGGGTTCTTGGAAAATGATTTCCCTTCCCCAGATGAAGACCTGGTTGCTTCTTACAAACCTCATCTCTTCCACTAATTATTGCCCTCACTTTCACCTGCTTGTTGCTGCTTTTTAGTCATCTCTTCCCTAATATCTCTTTGGTGACCAGAGGAGAACAGAAGCAGAGGAGATGATTCATACAAACTAAATTGGGGGTTGAACTTCATTCAATTCTGCATTTTTTTCTGAAACACAGCAGGGGAAACTGCCAGCAGAGCATCCTCAGCCAGTCCATTCCCTCGCTGCCACCCCAACACTACCCCTATTTTTCTGCAAGCCATAAGAGTCACTGTAAAGAAGGTGGTGATTTTTCTGTCATTCTGAGCCCAAAGAAGGTCTCTGGCTTGGCTGCGTGCAAGGTGGCAAATTTAATTCTCTTCCCTTAACTGCTTCTTCACTAAATCTACGCTGCCTACTAATCTCCTGCATCCCTGTAGAAAAGTCACGACTGAAGACTCAAGTTGTCAAAACATCGCTTGTCTTTTCCACCAAGGCTGGTGGAAGCATGGCTGTGCTGAGCCAGAGCAGAGTTGAGTGAGCTTTGAGAAAGTCCCTGTTTCCAATTTAGCACAGCTCCCAGGAGGTATTACATTTCCTGGTGCAGAGCAGAAAACGCTTTGAGATCCTCAAGCACAAAGCCTTGTTGTTTTATTCATTTGTACTGCTGAGCAAATTCTCTTTTCAAGGCTTCCAGTGGGGAAATTTCCTCCAGTTTCTCCATAGCAGAGTCCAGATTAAAGCTACCTTTATCCTTTTAAGGTCTAGAAAGCATGATTTTTCAAAGACAGCCTTTATTTCCTGTACTCCTGGAAGATCATCTTAATTGCAAGAAATACTCTCTTCCTAATTACAAAAGCATTTGAGCTCATCCTCTATTCAGTTGTGTTGGCAGAGCCTCTGGAAGAGTTCTCCAACCTGAAACTTCCAAGGAATCTGTTAGGAAACCCATCACAGCTTCCAGATAACAGGCTGCCAGTTTTATTAAAAGAGCAATGCTCGAGCAGGCTTGCACTCGCATTGCAGTCATTCTTGGCACTCCTGCAGCCTCCTCCATCCAAGAATTCTGCACCGCTCATTCCACTGGCTGCCTCTTCCTACCACAATGAATGTACCAAGCACCTCCCAGGATCACCTGGAGCACGTGGTTTTTACAGCACCTCACCAACTGCATTTTTACAAGGGCTCTCTGATGTCCTGCCCACTGGTCCCCGGGGGCTGAGCGGAGCAGGGAGTCGGAGAGGCTCTGCAGCAGCAGCCTGTGCAGGGTGGCTTCTCATGATCCCAGGACAGCCCCTCTGATGTCCCCCATGTTTAACACAACTCTGTCCCCAGGTACTGAGATACAGTTAACCAACCAGATCCCAAAGTTTTCCTTGAATTTTCCCCAGATTACAACCAGGGCAAGTTTGCTGCTGCTTCAAAACAATGTTTCTCTGATTACAACCTAGGCTGACAATTATAGTGATTTAAACCCTAACTAATTGTGAAGTACTTTGATCATGCTTAGTGCAACTTGTGGTTTGTAGGCTGCAAAGTTGAAAGGAACTCTTGGGTTCACAATTTCCTTGAATATAAATTTTATTTTGATATATAAGGTATGATTTAAATATTAAAATAAAGCTTGCTTTTGTTTTTTCCCTCATCCCATTTCTTCTTTGAATATTACTGCTGGTATAATTTTCTCTCCCCGAGCTTAATATTTACCACATAATTTGTTTTAACTTAAACCTACTTTCCTTCTTCATTTATTTTATTAAGAATAATTTTATAAAGGTGTTGTGGTTTTGTTTTGGTGTTTTTGTTTTGTTGGTTTGGGGTTTTTAGCTGTGAAAGTTTTTCTGTTGGGCTTTTTTTTTTGTGTTGTTGCTCAAAAAACTTGGTTTGGCAGCACAAATGTCTTTCTCTGGGGCAGAGAGAAAGTATCCAGCAGCACTTGACTGACTCCAGACACAGTTACTGAGAGGATCTTTGCAGGCTTTGCAGAAGTCACAGCCATAATTTGCACTGCACCAATTCAGCCCATACAGTTTTTGTTAACATAGTACATGGGCAGTAAATCCTTCTATTTCTTTCTCCTTTCTTTGTGTTTTTGAGAGTTTAGGACACTTGTTTTTACAATAGCAATGAGCTGCATCCCTTGGTTGCAGCCAAAGCTCCTCTAAATGCTCCTTGCCAGGATCTGCACATAGATCTGCACCGCAGGTCACATTTGCCTGCAGCATTCCTTGAGTACAACTAAAAAGTGGTGGAGGGGCTCATCCTCTTTAGGGAAATTTTATCTTTCCCTCCATTATGTTCTGCTGCTTCTGCCCATTGCTGGCACAAGCCTCCATCCAGGGCAGCCCCGGACCTCTCCCAGCTCCAGCCCACTGTGTGTGCTTGCCTTGCGTGGGGTTGCAGGTACGAGTGGCTGGTTCAAAGGGAGGTGCACATGTTGGCCCCATCCCCGAACTGGCGCCTCTCTGCCTGGGAAACCTGAGAGTTTCTGTCCTTGCTTATGAACCGTGACATCTGCACATTCCTCGGGCGCTGACCCCCGGGGGCCAGAGGTCACCCCAAGGTCAAGCAGTTTCCTCTTTCACCACCAATAGAGACCTTGACTAGAGGTAAATTATGTTGCAGTTTAAGGAAATAATTTGAAACACTCTTGTAATTATAATAAATTTTGCTGTTTACATTTTAATCTTCAACCCTTTCACCCTCTGGTTCTCTTGTTTAAGGGAGAAAAGTGGGGAATTACATATTTAACAGAAAAATTCCTGCCATGGTGGACAGTTGAATAAATAGATGAAGTTCCAATAGCACAACAGCGCCAAGGTCTTTTTGTCTGCCTTCAGCATGAGCATGCACTTTTTAAAGTGCAAAATCGACTTACTCCTCAGATAAGTACGTTCATGCTGCAAGAATGGAAACATAATATTGTGTCAGGAATGTCACATGATTCCCAATTCTCCATGTTGAGTAACTGTAAAGTTACTTGAAGAAAAATCTCGAGCACCTTACTCAGGCAAAATTCCAGTTGACGCCAATGAAATTTTACAGTAAACCAGATTTTGAGTCACGGCTATAGCAAGAGCAGCTGTTTTCCTGAGCATACGTTGCCATTTGATCATTTTCTCTTGCAGCTCATGAGTTCTGATGGGCTTAGAAAACCTTTCCTTCAAAGGAAAATTATCAAATAATTGCAATAAAGTCCTGTTACTTTTCAGCTGGGTACCATTATTCCATCTGATATTTTAAAACAAGACCCTGGACATATACAACAATTCCTCATTTATCCAATACACAACTGTCATCTGCAAAAATAAATTTAGAGCAACACAAGGAAGAAGCAGAGCAATTTCAGCAGTGAGGTCTATGGTGATGTTCAGAGTGGAGGGAATGAGCACTTCAGGAGAGCAAAGAAAACAACAAAACTACTTGGCACAAATGAACACACAGGGCTTTCCTTACAAAGATATCTCAGCTTTGTGCCAATCACTACTCTGAAAGAGACTGTACTCAAGTTCCATCTGTAGGTGTGGGGTGCTTGCAATCCTGCCTCACTCCAAGGGCCCTGTTCGTGTGCTCCCATAGCACAAGCACAACACAACAAGGCCAGGAAGCAGAGCAAGTGCAGGGGAGATCCACACTCCAGACCTGTGCTCTGTCCCAGATGAGACATGTGTCTGAGGGCAGGAAACTTTGCTTCTCTGCTGTAGAAACAAGGCTTGCAAAGGAGACACAACAATCACCTTCATAAGACGCCTTGACATTTACAACTGTAAGTGGCTACTCTGAGCAACATTGTGTCTGTATTATTGGAGTCCATGTGTTTTGAGAACCTTGGATAACCACAGCTCATGAAGTGATAAACATTGTGTTTAACAAAGGAAATAAAGAAACACAGAGAAATAACACGGGCTAAAGATACTCATCCACTCACCAGCAAGCAGAGAAGAACCTGAAGCAAGGAACAGTCAGAGTAAAGATCAGTGGTCTGGACCTGCCAAACTTAAAACCTAATAACCAGCACAGTGGGGCTTTCTGGGAAGGAGTTCCTATAATGGGAGGCTCCATGCATCTGGGTAAGTGCTAAGGGGCTTTGCCTGCTGTAATGAATAGCTCACCAACACCAGGTGATCCTAAAGAGTAGGCAGGATAAGCCACAACACAGCTTACTGGAAAGAGAAAAGGGAATATATGGAATCTCTGACCAACCTACTTTTTTTGATTTTCACCTACTTGCTCCTGGGCTGGCCTGTGTGAATGAATGGTCTCTGCCACAGGAAGCTCCTGCCTGTCAGTGCAGCTCTCTGCAGGGGCAGGGCCAAGGGGCCACTTCAGTTCATCCCCTCCCCAAGCACAGCCCAGGCTGCCCCACTGCTGCTCCTTCCCCACACTGAATTCTGGGAGCTGTGCAAGAGATGGACACACAGGGAGTTGTCTTTCTGTCCTCAAATGAAATAATTTCTGGCCTGAAGGGGTAACGGTGGCAGAGAGCAAAAGCAGACTTCTTCCTCTGCAGGAGGATGAGAGTGAGGGGTCTCTTCTCTGCTTGAGAGCACAGGGAACAGCAGGACACTGCTCTGAAGTGTGGCACGGTTCTGTAGCCACTGAGTGCCATCTTTGTGCTGGCAAAACATGATCCAAGTCTCTCTATCCTCTCTTTTTCATCCTAGGCTGCCCTTCTCTGGCCACCTGGGACACGGTACCAATGTCTTGATCTCTTGTCTTGCCAGAAAAAGAGAATCATCTAGTAACAAACCCTGAGAATGGTGTTTGAGTAGACACTCTCCTTTGAGACACACAGGAAGCCTCCTCAACGACAACAGTTCCGTCCAAAAGTGCAGTTCCAATCCTCACACTGATCCACATCAATGATTTCAAGAGGAGATGCTGTTGGCTGGGTAGGAGCTGGAAGCTTTCCAGACCTCTGTTTTGGACTTTAGCAGAAAATCTGTTTCTTTAGCACTCTGGTGTTCTTTTTGTGCTGCACTGACACAGCCTGACAGTGTAATTCTACCTGCATTCAAAATCAGCAGATAAAGTCCCACTGCTTTCAGATGGAAACTGTTCCAAGCTCTTAATCTTAATTAAGAGACCAAATTAGAAATTAATCAGCCTTCCGTGTTCAAAGAGTTGGAAACAGTGATACTCTGTGTCTTCTTAAAACATGACAAATGAACCGTTTCTAAACACAGGGTATAAAACAAACCTGTACAGAAAAGCATTGAGCTGGTACTCAGGCAGTAAAATAGAAACTCCTCTACATTGTACAGTGCTGGTAAATCTGGTCAGTTCCCAGATCTGGCATTACTGGCAGTCTGTGCAGAGTATGGGAAATGAAGCTTGGCTTCTGCAGTCCTCACTTTCCATTCATAGTGCCCATCTGCTGCTGAAAGATTTCTGAAAAGCAAACTCCATCTCTCCGTGCAGAGGATGTCCCAGTAATAGTTGAAAAATGACTACAGGGATGGAGAGAGGTTTCCCCATCCTCAGTTTCTATGAGTACATTAAAATAAAACAGTCTCTTGATTTGGGACAAACCTAAAGAGATTGCTCTTTTGGTGTACTGTGGCTTAAGTCCCTCTGATGATAGGATATCACAGAAATCTTACAGGAGTTCCCAAGGAGTAACAAATATCTGTCATTCCTATCAGTAGTAGTCAGAAAACTCAGCAGCAGTGCTGATCCAGAGTCCCACTGCACAGATGTGGAAACAGTATCAGACTCTTAATAAAAATGAAATGTTTTATTGTTTAACTTCTATGAGGTTTTGGGAAACTATGTCAAGGAAAAAAAAGGCAAGTGAAAACCTGTCAGTAGGCTGGACCACATCTTTGTCCAGCCTTGGGCTGAGCTCAGAATCCCACAGATAGTTTCCTCACAGGAGATGGTGTCTCAGCCAAATTCCAGAGATGTGTTTCTCTGGGAATTCAGCCACGGGACTCCTGTCCTGCATTAGCTGCAAACATGAGACAAAAGGATATAACTGAAATCCAAGAAGCCTGGACTATGGACACGCCAGATTAGGAAAGCATCAGGGTACTGTGATCATTGGCAATCTCAGTGTCAAGTGCTAAGAACATGTCTTTAAGTAGATCCACATTCTGAGGATCCTCTCATTTATTTTTCTGTTGACCAAGACACAGTTTATAAGATTCATGATCAAAACTTCAGCTCCCTTTCCCATCTTCTCTTCAGAGAGCTGTATGCCCCTCACAGAGCTAACCAGCTGGCATGGATGTGATGAGCAGAGACCAAGAGGTTTGCTTTGCCCAGGAACATGTAAGTACATGACAGATCATGGTAAGACATGTGTGTGGTTTTATCCCCCAAGAAAGAAGCAAATGTCCCAGTGACAGACTCACAGGAACCCAGTATTACTCAGAGCATTTTCTCTTTTTACATCTAAACATACATGATCATGCATGACCAAGTTGTAGTCAGTCACAATAGGGATGTTCCTGCACGAGGAGATGGATGGAGGGGCAGAGGGATGGATGTGGAAACATTCCCCTCAGAGCCTTTCTACCCAGCTGAGCCAGGTCCAAAGTGACAGTGATGGCTGTAGAGCACAAGGAAAAGGCAAATGGAGCTTTTCTACAAGGAGTACCCAAGTTCTTTTCCCTTTCCTAGCAGAATGATTTTAGAAACCTGCTCCTTCCCTATCTGGAGACATCTGAAGTCTTTATTTTCTATGTCATTATGTGAAAGTTTTTAGGTTGGTCTGGAGAATGCTTCCATCCCTCCTTTCTGATCATTTGTTCTCTCTCTTACCTCCCCTAATTTTAGTTCCGTTCTTACAACTGATTACTGTATCTCCAGCTTTCTTTTTAGCTTAGTGATTAGAAGTTTAACAGAGTCAAAGGCTCAATTTGATTCATTCTAGTTACTTTCTCTTTCTTGAAATAGCAAAGTTCACTATTAAAGTATTTTGGTGGATGTTCAAGCAAAGTCAAAACGCAGCTGCAGCTCAGGTATTCCTGTGGACCACAGCAGAGCACGGTGAAGAAGGGAATGGAGAGAGCAGCTGGTTTTTCTTTCTAACCCCCAGATTTCTGTCAGTGTCCAGTACTCAGAAAGGAAGCTAAATATGCTGCCTGCTCTCAGTGTGTTGTCATGGTCACCTGCAAACCAAAAACTGGTTGTGTTGGGATCAACTCCTTGCCTGAGCTTTAAAGAAGTCACAGGAGCGGGAATGGTCGGTCCCAGCCAACACTCGAAGGAAAGCCAGAGCACAGGAGAATGCTCTGGCACAGAGCAGCTGAGCTGACATTCTTCATGTTGGCTTCTGCCTGACTCCAAATGAACACTCAGCTGTTCAGCCAGGGCTGCCTGCAGCAGTAAAAGGGCTCGAACCCCTGGGGTGCTTGTACAGGATAAACCTTGCCCACTCTCTGCTTTATCGAAGCAGCTATTCCTCTCCCAAATGAGTGCAAGCTGCTTGGGCTCTGACACTTCTCTCACTTATCCTTCCTGTGAGACACACAGTTCAGGAACCCACTTCTGCTTCTGTTCAGGGCTGTGCAGATTATTCATGTCTCTGTTGTCTGACTTAACCCTTTTCAGCTCCTGTATCCCCATCAAACGCAGAACTTTTGTTCTGCTGTGTATGACAGTGTTGTTGGGAACTAGCACGTCCTGATGCACTTGACATCTAAAGGAGGGAACTGCAAATTTTCATGGGAACTGAAAAAACCACAGTGGAGAAAGGAAGGATTTCAACCACATCTCATATACAAGGGTTGCCTTACAATGAGCATGTAAAGCACCTGGCACCAGAAGCCCCCACCCCATCCACTGCTGGGAGGCACGGTGACAATGTGGCAACAGTGGAAATGTCACCAGGACAGATATTTATGTGAGTGACCTGTTTAGCCAGTGAAATCATTTTGAACAACAAGACAGCTTTTTTCAGTCTGAAGAAATCGGTACGTTCACCCCAGCCATTATTTATTTTATAAGTGTCCTGCATATAATGAAAGGAACAATCTTTCTTACCATCTGCCTTGCTGAAAGGCACATTTTGTGTGTCGAACAGTTTCAGAGAGCTAATGGTAAAGTGCACATTACTAGCCCAGCAGTGAAAGCATTTGTAAACATCATCATCATCAAAGAGGCCTAGAGCTGCAAAGGCTGTTTTTTGCCTTGTGAGTTTATGTCTGTAAATGACTAATTGGTAAAGTTTTATCTGCAGAAGGTGGTTGGTGGTGGAAGATATTTACAAGAAAGAAAAGCAGGAAATAATTCATCTTGAGAAGCTGAATCTAATCTGGGATGTTCGTGAAATTAAATGAGCTTTAAAAATTGGTCTATTTTCTTTTTAAAAAAATATACAAAAATACAGTTTTACTTTTCATGGATTGAGAAATGGGAATGGACAGCCAGAGGGTGTAAAAAACTGGGAATCAGGTGAGAGTGAGACCATATGTCTCTGTCATTTAGATCATGCAGGAGACACCACACGGGAGTGTTTTGGGATGGAGGAGCTGAGCACTTGCACCCACTTGCTGCACTTGCCATTAATTTTTTAAAGCCAAAGAAGATATCATATTTTGAGAGAAATAACCACTTAGATTTTGTTGCATTATTTAGCACAACCTCCAAATACTATTCTTCTCTTAAACAAAACCAAAACTGAAGAAAAAGGTATTGCAGGCTGGATAGCAATATTTTCCTTTAGTTGTTGAAGTCATTTCAGATTTCAGCTTGGTGTTTAGTCTCCACTGCAGAAAATATTGCTCTACCTGTGTGAAATAGTTCTTATCAGGAAAATAATGCTTACTACCTCTGCTGAAAAATCAAGAGGTGACTCTTTGAAGCAGTTATATGACCTCTAAAAAGTACCCAAAATAGAGGAACTACAAGGATGCTGGGATCCCTGTTAGCTAAAGGGCCTCCTAGGCTTTCATTGGGTTGTGGATGTGTTTCACTAATAGAAAACATTGCCCAGTCTGATTCCTGTCCTAGAAGCAAAATAGGGATAATTTAGTATCAAGAGTGATTAATGTCATTTACTTACCCATTTTGTTATAGCTGTTACTGAATTTAAAATGCTACTCACAAATTAAATATTTTACAACCATTTTGCTCCTAATTAGTTGCAGATCACAGATTTCCTTTAAACATAATGGCTGTTTAGGTGGTGGGGTTTGCAATGCACATTGTTTTTTTACAATCGCTTCTGACATTTTGAGAATTTGTTTAATTTTGATTAATTTCAGTTAAATGAGATGAGAGTGTACAATATCTTTGGAATGGTCTGTTGTTTCAAAGGGTGGTTTAAGTGCACAACATCCTTTAGCTATTAATTTGCACACTTTGCCATATACATGTTGGACTTTAAGAGTCTGAATTAATGTAGCTTAAAGAGATGTTATCTTGATTGTTATTTGAATCAGGATAGTTTAACATACCCTTAATGAAAACAAATATCCTGTCACATAATGACCTTAAACTTTTTAGGGATCTCTTTTGATGATATCTTTTAATAAAAAAAGTTTGATTTGAATGAGAAATAGTGACGTAGAGAGTGCACATCCTCTACATGAGCAGCAGAGAAAAGCTGGTTACTTTTTTCCAGCCACTAATGAATAGCAATTTTAGGATGCCAGGGGCTTCTGAAGGTTGTGCTGAATCCAAGGTAGGTCTGCCAAGAGACAGGTAAAAGTAGTAAACAAAACTTGATACTCTATTTGAGTCTTCCTTGTTGGAACAAAGTTTATGTGTGTACTTGGAACAAACCTTAATAGTTTGTTTAAAATGTTATCAAGGTGTTCTTACTGTGTGGTGGTTTTTTCGTTTTGTTTTTGTCTTCTTTTATTTTGTTTTGGTTTAAATCACAGTTGTTCTACACCTTTATTCTCTTAAAAGTTTACATAGCAAAGAGAAAAACTGTCTGAGCTGGAACATAATGATGACTAAGGTTTCCACTGTCAGGTCCTAACAGAGAAGATTTTCTCCTAAATTCTGGACTTTTTAAAAGGATTTGGGTGGTGTTCACAGCACCAAAGTAGTTAGTTTCCTTCTAAGCTCTAGATCAAAAAAAATGTGCTATCTCTGATTTCTGCCACAAAAGCACCTCTTCATTGGTGATATTAAATCAAGTATTTGGAAGAATTGCTGAACTGATGATTCTGCCCTGAGAAACTTATGTTACCTGTTAATATCATCCACACAAAAATCAAAGCTTCCTTGAAGGCACTGCTAATTCCTCCCAGTTTTAAGCTGCCTGGTGGAACTGCCCAGTCATGAAATCCTCCAAACCCCCTCTGACCATTTGAGCTGCTGTCCCTTTCCTCCCCTCCCTGCAGCAGCTCTGCCATGTGACAACCTTTGCCCACCTCAAATCGAGTGTGATGTGCTACAGCAACCACGCACAGGCTACATTTGCCCCTTCCTCCCCAAATTCAAACATTTGCTCCCTGATCATCCAAATATTGATTTAAACAGTCTTTGATGTCATTTGGGGAAAAGCATTTGAATGTTTTAAATGTGGACTCAGCCCACTACAAGGAATACTCAGAGACAAACAGGGACCCTTTGCACTCTGTTAGCTAATGTCATATTCCCTGCAGCATTTGCTAAAATCATTTAGTCACAAAGACAACAGTGTGGATAAGGAATATTTTTAAATGTTTTGAAAAGACACTGTTATCTGTTTGATCTTAACAGATAACTTCTACAATCTGAATTCCATCTCCACAATAAAAAAAGCTCCCATTCTGTAAGAGAGTGTTTACAGAGCACCTCACATATCTGAATTTGCCCTGGGTTTGGTCACAGGCTCTTGACCAGTTTGAGCTCTGATTGAAAAATTGGTTCTTCTTGCGAGTTGTTATTTTCCAGGTACAGATTTCAATTAGCAAGAAGAAGCTCTCATTCCCACATAACTGTTCCCAGCTCCAGATTGGTATATTTAACCAGGACTTCCCAGCTCCTAGGTGTATAAACACCAAAATTTCATTGCTATTTTTCCCCCATTGACACGAAAGGCAAACATAAACATGCTCAAGAGCTAGCAGTGTTGACTGAAATATTTCTAAAGGGTCTTTTACACCTAAAGCACCCTCCACTTTCCTGTGGTTAAATGCACAATGTGTGTGAGATATGAAGCAAAGAAATTCTGTAATTGCAAAGATCATTTCTCAGGGCTTGTTAATTCATTTATTTTCATTTTTCCTCTTGTTCCAGTAAAGCCTTGATTAACTAATTCAGCATCTTTCATTACAAGTGATGAGGAATACTGAATTATAACAAAAGCTAAGTGCTCTCCTTGGTTAACCAGAGGTGTCTGGAAACTGGGTGTGAACTTACAAGTGATATTTTAAATATAATTGAACCATTAATCCTTGATGTACTTGAATAACTGGCACACAACCTGAGAAAAAAATAATTTAGCAAAATGCCAACAATTATTGTTTTGGATTTGTGAGAAGAGCAAACCACACAAGTTGTAAGGGAAGGGGAAATTATTCTTGAAACAAAGTTTTTAATAAGCATTGTTTAAAATTAAATTTCACTGGTGCTAGTGAGGAACACAAAGATTAAATTTAACTTTGGAAGCATTCACTAAGTCTGCAAGCTTAAAACGAAGTTATATTGGTTAACAGCTAAAAGCAATGGAAATGAGTTTTCAATTCAGTTCTAGACTGCAATTCAGTAGCAAGCCAAGCAAAGCTGTGAACATTTCTATCTGCACTTTTCTACTTCGTTTTGAAAGGACAGTTTATGAGATAGTCCAACTAAGATCACAGCCACATGCTCACCCCTCTAAAACACCCAAATTTAAGCTGAAGCTTCACGAGCCCTTTAAACTGAACTGTTTGATAAGCAAACCATAATTTCATAATTCCATTTATATTATCAGCTCCTTTTAAATATACCAAGTGCATCTGCACAAGGGTTTATTGGTGGGGTTTTAGAGTTAGAAAAGGGGAGGCTGATTTCAAAATTTAGCAGAGAAAAAAAGGCTCTTCTAACTCTGCCCAGAGACTGCTCTGACACCTCAACAAACACAGAAGTATCTTCATGTTTAGCACCTATTTTACAGCTACCAAAAGAAAGAGAAAACCTTTATAATTATTTTTTTTCATATTAAATTCTTAACTCAGAAGTGAGATGTGACCCTTAGATAAATCTCCCATAATACCTCACTGATTCCTCCCATTTGGTCAGGACTAACAGAATTACATTAATTGGCAATTCTGCTTGGGGGTGGGAAAGAGGTGGGTTTTTCTTCAGTTACTTTTCTTGAATGTCAAACAGATTAGTGCCCTAAAATGCCTGGGAGATAAATACGCTGCAGTTTTCAAACAAATGAAATTCCAAAATAATTTGTTAAGGTGAATTCAGTGAATGAAGGAAATAACCATCCTTTTTTTTCTTGCTCTCTGAACTGCAAGTCGTTTAGTTTATTTTATTTTAGGTTGATGTTGAGCATTTTTTTAACTATTTGGGGAAAAAAAACCCCAAAGTAACTAAGAAACAGATTTGAAAAGAAGGAAAGAACTGAATCCTGTGTTCTGCTTAAGTTTTGTGGATTGTCTTAATTTAAAAAATAAATAAAATAAAATAATCTGAATACTCTTCTTGACACTAAAACAAAGATTACACTCCTGAAACACTGAGAGTGTAGGTTTTGTAGCTGTAGTGCCCTCTTAAAACAATGCCTCAAATCCGTCAGAGCCCAGCTCCCTCCTCTCCCTGCCTGTCTGAAAGCACATTTTAATTGTTTGCTAAAGCAAAATGACCTTTTAAATTTTGTTCCAAAAAGAGCTGAAAATACAAACCCACAGAATTTTGGAGATGAGTATGTCCTGGGGATTTTAGAAAGGCATTTTATTTTGTAAATATTTAGTATTGAAATGTACTTACAAAAGCTTGTAGAATGTTGATAGGATGAACTTCCTGAAATTATCTAATAATGAAAAAAATTATTTCTATTTTAAATTTTGTTTGTTACTAATAAACATGGGGTTTCCTAAAAAGAAATCGTCCTGGAAAATTTCCTACTGCATATTCTGAACAAGATAGAAATAAGTGTTGTACATTAGTATGAATTAATACAAAATGTTTGGGCAGTTTGTTGTAATAAAATCATTAAATAATATTAGTAAGCATTTGAACTAGGATTTAAATAAGAACTTTGAACTAGGATTTTTACACTAAACTGCATAATAAAACATGTTCTTTAATTCTGATCATGAGTATTAGATTTAAAAATAATTTTAAATACTCTTCTTGGGTTTTTTTTCCACGTACAGCTCCACTTAAATTATCTCATTCAAAGTAGTGCACTTTTGAACCACTAAACTCATTCTTAAGTTAGTGTTACACTGATAAACTAATTTCAAACAAATGTTACTCAGTGCCAACACACAATTTCAACAAGAAGAAGAATTACAACAACAAATACCAAACAAACAGTTTGACTGCTCGAGCCTCTGTGAAATCTGAGAAAGGTGGATTTCTCAAACCATTATTATAGGAACTTTGGGTTGTTTGCTCATTTGAAGCTTTTTTCTGTTTGATGCAAACCTTTTACTGATGAAACACTTTCAAGTTAGATTTTGGTTTTAAATTCTAGATTAAAATGAAGCTTCAAGGCACAGCTATGAATTTTCTTTTAAATGATGACTCAAATTTACTTGCTTTCTAAGGAGAGAACATAACTATTTGCTTTTATACCCATGCCAAACCTCTGCAGTATTTCTTTGAGCTAACCTTTATCCCCTTTCTGGACTTGTATTGGTCTCTGCTAGAAAGCAAGTCAGCTGTAATTACTTACAGGTGAGTTATTCCATCCTAATGAAATAGCTCTATGAAAACGATGTTATTGAATTGAAATGTAGATGGCAGAAACACATTGATTTATTTTGCATGGATTTTTAAACGCTTAACAATCGTTCCCTCTCCCCTCAGTGCTAAAGAAATTAAGATCCAGCAGAGAGAGAAGTGAACGTGAAGTTCACTTGTAACTTAGACTGGTATCATTTCACACAGTTTGGGGATAGAATGAAAAATAAACTCGGCTTAATAGTTTCCTAATAAAATGTCTCAATTTTTTTTTTATCTCAAAAAGCCCAGTGCTGGTCACAGTGAGGCACAACACGCTTTCACTCTTACCTTCATCCTGACATTAACTGAAAGATGAATTTGTTTACTCTGTTGTGCTTTTTTAAAAAGTGTGGATAACTCCACCCATAACCCTACAACTTCCCACTCACACAGTCCTTTTTAACCTTTTAAGCACTGCTTCTGACCCTCCATCCTCCCTGCCACTGGAGCAGGCATTTTCAAGCCACATCCATTTTTATTGACCAGAACCACACTGAAACCTCCAACTTCCAACTGCAGCCCCCTCTGAAAGTGTCCCCAACAGCTGTAAAAATAGGGGCTCTTTCCACACCAGCCTGACACTGCCTCTGCCCTGCTTTAGCAAAAGGAACCAACTGCCCTCTGCAGGGAGGGGTGGCTGTTCTGGGGCTCTTTTTCCCCTCTCTCTCCCTATATAGGTATATGTGTGTGTGTGTGTATATATATAAAATTATTTTTTGCGTGAGGGAGGGACAGGATTTTGTTTTGTTTTTACAGCAGCCATCCAGAGCCCTGGGTATTGATTTTCGGGCACATGAAAGGGATTTTTTACAGGCCTTCCCTGTGGAAGGGAGCAGCAGTAAAAGGTGATACCACCCACTCCGAAGGAATGCTGTGCATGCAATTAGGAGCAAGCTCCCAGCCAGGGGGTTAGAATTCAAAGCAAGGGAAAAGCTCCCCACCTCCCACAAACAACAAATCCATTAAAACTACCAAAACCATCAATACTAATCAATGCGTCCAGGGGCCATTAACTATTTCAGTGCTCGGGGTTTTTCCCCCCCCCCGCCTCGCTCCTTCACACTCCTCCTTCCACGGCTCCGCAGTCTCGGGGGCTGCACCCCTGTGCTGAACCCTCCCCCCCACTTTTGGCTCTCCGGCGGGTGGTTCGACCACTTCTCCCTTCTCCCGGAGCCGTGCGGGCACTGCCGGCGCTGCAGCAGCCTCATTAAATACCATTACGTGCCACTGACTTCAAAGGGCTGGTCAGGAACGGCGGGAGCGCGGGGCCGGCTGCGGGCGCTGGGGCAGNATCCCTCATTCATAACTCGCATTTAGTGACTGGTTTTCTCATTGCCGCTCCCCTCCCTCTCGGACACTGTCAAGTCGAGCACAAGAGCCTGCTTTGTAGAGGTTTGATCAGGAGAGAGCTGAGCTCTTTGGGCTGGCTGCATTTCGGTTACGTTCAATCACTTTTGAAGCTATCGATTGGATATGTTTATGGAAACATGTAAGGTATTTTTAGCCATCTGCTAGCTAGGAAATGATTAAGATTATTTATTTTTAGTGAAAGGTAGGAAATTTCTCTGCCTTTCTTGTTTTCAATCCTGCAGATAGGAAAATATCCTGAAGAAAATATTGCATTTTTATCACGTTAAAACGATTGCTAGGTCTAAATAAAGATATGGTTGGTGGGGACGAGTTTGGATGCATTTAAAACTTTTAGAAATCGTTTCTGACAGCTTTTAAATTAATACAATGTTTTGGGGGATGCCTTTTTGTTATCAATAGTGCTTGTTTTTGTTTGTTTTTTTTTTCACTTTAAAAAAAGCTTTAACAAGTTACATTTGTTGAAAAACTGTAAGAATCTGAGGAAAATAAAGAAACAATTTGAATTTCAGTGATATGCAGACATATATCTGGAGAGGGATATGCATACATAAAATAATTTTTAACTGTTTTATTCTCATGTGTCTGAATGAAAGCCCATTCAAAGAAAACTTTTTTTTTT
>VWYO01023307.1:75662-96847 GCA_013400275.1 Rhadina sibilatrix
CCACAAAAAACCCCAACCAACCAACCCCCCCAAGCCTCGATGATTTAATTGGGGGCGGGAGAATCAGGATAATACTTAAATCGGTACAAGTGAAGCCGAACTGTTCTCCATTTGCACCCAGTATTACGGAAGCCAGTGAGGTAAAGGGTCTTCTTTAAAGCCTGGAGCAGCTGAATGAATGGGTCACAGCAGGTGGGCTTTGCCTGCCTTCCCCCTCCGGCGGCGGAGCGGCTCCCCGGGCCGGGGGCAGACTCGCCCGGGCTCCGCTCCGCGCCCGCTGCCCCGACGGCGCGACGAGCACCCGTGCGGCCGGTGAGCGGCACGGGCAGCCCCAGCCGCGCTGCCGCCGGCAGGAAGAAAGAGTTTCGGTGCCGCGGGCTCATTTTCGGTGCTCGGCAAAGGCCAGTGCACCGCAGCAGGCTGAGCCCGACAGCTGCCGCCAGGTGAAATCGGCCCCCGCAAGCGGATCGTTCGGGGTTCCGAGGGTCTCTGGCTCGCGGCTCCTGAGAGGACCCCGCTGACAGTCGGTCCCGCTGCTTTGTTCGCAGGCTCTGAGCAAAAGAAAGGCTTCAAGCCTGAGGATCTTCCCCCACCGTGACATAGCGAGGCAGAGGGCGGCCCCCGCTTCCGTCGGGGTAGGTGTGCTTGAAGCCACTGCCTTCCCCCCTTGAAAGGCTGACGCGAAAATTCACGTCCGCCAGCCAGTCCCAGCAGAGACAGAGAGGACACGCTCAGAGCCAGGGCAAAGGAGACACCGGCTAAAATCTCTTCTCGACATAGACCTCTTGAAATTTTTATTAACTTGGGGGCACACAATAAACAAATTTTGGGTGGGGAGAAACAGCAGGAGTGAGTATTGCTCAGTCTATTCAGTCATACATTTCCGATTATCCCTGTCCAAAATACCTCAGCCCGAAATTCAATAACATCCTTCCCTGGCTCTTCTCTGTTCAATTTAAATCCACTGATGTGCATAAATGCCCTGGAGACCAGCCTGGAGGGAGCCCGCTGCTGCTCCGATCGTGCCATCGGGAAATCCCTTCCTGGCCCTCCGCGGGGCTTGGGAGTGAGCCCCCGCACTGTGTTTTGCCACATTTCCCTCAAAGAAGTGAGTGAGAGTCCCCCACCTGCAGCCGCTCAGTCCCGAAGGGCTGCGAGGTGTGGGAAATCCCTTTCACCCCGCAGGTTGCAGCAGGGGCCACAGCACCCCGGGCCAGAGAGGCGCTGGCTCCCGGCAGAACACTCAGCCTCCCTCAGCCGTGCCCAGGCTCCCACCCGCGGCCCGGTGACCGTGCAGCCCCTGGACAGCCGGGCAGGGACAGGCAGAAGTCCCTGCCTTCGAGGGACGGGGTGGCCGTAGCCATTTTAACCTGTTCCGAGCAGGCCCACAGCAGAGAGGCAGCGGGTGATCTTCTGCCGCTCTGGGGGCTGCGGGAGAAGGATATTGGGGAGGGCAGGGATTCACCTGGGCAGCCCTGGGTAGGTCACTCAGCCTTCCTGCTGGCTTCCTGGACACCTGCCCCGGAACCCAGAGCACTGCTCACAAACAAGGCAAAGAAAACCTATAATTTTCTCTTCCAGATGGGACGAAGAAGCACTGGCACGTTTTTGAGATCACTCGGTTCTGCAGCTGCAAACTGAGTGCTGCTGAGTACTGAGTTCCAGTTCAGTACCTTAAGCATAGGTCTCCATATTCATTCCAAAAGATCCCCGGACTTTAGCTAATACCTTATGAGGATGATATTTATTTTAGGTCAAGTACTAAGGAATTATTTCAGTATCAACCATAGTGTCTCACACTGAACAACAATCATTTTTCCTTTAGTTTCTTAAGACGCTAGATACAAGAAAATATGATCTAGTGTCAAAGTGGTTTTCTGACAAGAACGCTCTAGACTGGGCAACTTTCCTATGCAGAAGAGTGCAGAAAGCAGGTTGGAAAGAAAAGCAACATTCGGCATTTATCATTACTTTCCCTTCAAAGCATCTTTTAATGTAGCATCCCACTAAGCACTAGCCTTCCCAGCGCCGCCCCCCGCAGCATCTCCTCCCCGGTGTGGCCAGTGCCCTGGCACGCATCCAGCTCAAGCTCCGCCGCGGAGTCCCAATCAGGAGCGTGCTGTGGGCAGAGCAGGAGCCGCCCCGGCGGCAGGTTAGTGCTGAGGATGCTGAACCACCCTCCCCTGGCCAGCTCCCATTGTACGTCCGCTCCACGCCTGCGCCCTGCCCCAGGCAGCCCCCGCCCCTGCCCTGCTGGGCAGCGCTGGGCTCGGAAACCCTCGTTCTCCGTCACTGACACGCACATTCACTTTGTTCAGACGTTCCCCACAGTCGGGACCCCACCTCCCCGCCCCGGCAGAACAAGAGTTGCGGGGCTCACTCGCTCCCGGGCTCGGCTTTCGGGTGTCACTGGGGAGGAAACCGAAAAAAGCTGCTATGTCAAATTTCCAGTCTTGGGAGAGTTCTCAAGCTTTTCTCTACCATCCCTGCTCTCCCGGAGGGCGATGTCCCTTCAACTCCAGCTGCCGCTTCCAAAAAACCACAAGTACCTCTACCTTTCTGAGTAGGAAGGAGAGGAGTTGAGCCCTCCCAACTGCGAATTTACCCCTTAAAGAACTTATCTGTTCCCGCCGATCGGATCGCCCCTCCCCGCCCCTTGCCGAGCAGCATCCCTCCTGTCCTCCTGCGCCCGGCTTTAACCCTGGGAATGGCAGTTTTCCTAAGGAGCGTCACGAAGCACTTTTCCCCCTCAGAGCCGAGACCGAGGGGCTCCGAGGCTGCTGGGACTTCTTAAGCAAGATTTCAGTTAATTGCTCACAATAAACAGCCACCCATATAATGAGGGGAAACAGCGCCCATAGAGAGACACAAATATTTTAACATTTTAAACTATTTTGCCCCTGAGACTGAAGTCTCTAAGCTCGACTGAGAGCAGATCTCACCGTGGGTTTGTATTGCTGAGGAAACACAGCACAACATAAAAGTGTTTTGCTGTGCAGCTTTATAGAAAACTGCTTGCAGCTCGACAGTAATCATCTGCACATCCGCACCCAGTGAAGGCAGAGGTAATGTGTTCAAAAGTGTAATATTTGCAAGAGAGAGCAGATGGTGCTCCCTTGGGTGCAATTTCAGGAGAAGCCTCGCATTCTGCACTTCTCGAGGTCTGCTTTACCCACACAGATTTAATGTTATAAGAGCCCTATATTTTTTTTTGTTTGTTTTTCTTTGGCGATGGAGTCACAAGTACACCCAACGCCAGCCCAGATGTTGCTGGCACACATCATGATCCTTCCCGTTTTGAACAAGCAGGGAGGATGCGAGCGGAGTAGACAGGTGATTAAACAAGTGCCTAGGCGATTATTTTACCGCATCACCTTCCATGTGCCCGCCGAAGCCAGTTACCGAGCTAGATGGGTTTGTACCAGGATGGGAACTGCTGAGAATGCATTAAGGCGTGTTCCTCTCACAGTGTCAGCAGCCGGACAGGGCCGGAAGCCCTCTCACAAGCCGTATAAAAGCACGGTTAGAACACCCCTAAGCACGAAGGCCTCCGGGCGTCCTTGATGCGGGATCGGCACCCCGGGCGCCCGTGAGCCTGTCGGCTCCCTCTCCCGGGCAGGTACTGACTGAATCGCCGCTATGTTTTCTCGGCACAAGGAAGCACAACGATTCGGTTTTGCAGCCTTTCGGGCTCTTGAGCTACTGGGCTTTAAGCTTGCCGCCTGGCTAGCGGAAGTCGGGTGAAGGCAGCAGAGGAATCGCCCTCTCTGCCGGCCCATCGGACACAGGCGCTGCCCAACGCAGCCCCGTCCCTGGGCTCGGCCCTGCGACCAAGCTTTTCCGCGCCCTGCTGCCGAGGAGCTCTCCCATGGGAGACGTGCCGCGCACAGGCTCTGCCGGGGCCCGGGCTCTGCCCGCAGCCGGGGGCTCCGGCGGGGCCGGCGCACACCGTGGGACCTCCCCGCTCCCTCCACGCCCCGCTGCGGCGGGCGAGGCTGAATAAAGAGACGCTGATCGTGCCCAGCAGAGAGGGATGGGGGCAGAGTGAGCCGTGAGAACAATTTCGCTACGAGAATGAGGGTCTCCTGCCAGCACACAAGGATCGCCGGTAGCAGCGGCTGGCACGCAAATACTGGTACCCGGGATCGCGGAAGGCTCCTTGTGCGAGAGCATCTTTCCGCTAGACACGAAAGAATATCGGCAGGCGGCGGATGCTGAGAAACCCACGTTGCACTGCCAGGCAGATATGCAGAAAAAAAAAAAAAATCTACGTTCTTTTGGCACGTGAACAAAGCCCTCGGCAATAATTGCGCTGGCAGGTAGGGGAGTTGGACCCGCCGCTTGCTGTCCCTACTGAGGACGGCTGGTGGGGCGCGAGGTGGGTGACTCACGAAGCCCGCGGGAGCTGCACCCCCGCAGGATGGCTGGGAGAAATCTCGCAGCGGCTCGCAAACCGATACCGTGTCGGTAAGAGATGGCAGCTCGGCTTTCATCCTCATGCCAAAGGGAATCCTCGGCGGATGGCACAGGATCTACTCCAGGGAATACGGCCCAGCAAGAGCCGAGGAGAGCCAGGTGAGATACATTAGGAGTAAGAGGTGTTCCTGTAACTACCACTGACGTGCAGCTTATTCTAGTTAGGAACAGATAGTTTCGTTTTAGCTTTTACTGTCGAGATCTTGCGAAATGCAATGCGGTTTTTTTGTACATGACAGGACAAGGAGAGCTCCCTTCTTAACGATTCTTTTGTGCGTTTTCTTCCCCCACCGAGCAGAAACCGGTATTTAATTTTACAATACAGATAATTGCCTTAAATGTATACTGTAAGCAAACAGACTTCATCCTTGGCCGCACTTCAACGATCCTAAAGAAAAATAGTAAACAGAGACGCCTGAAGCACCGCTTCAGAGCTTATGCTAATGTTTTAAACTTCCCTTTCGAAAAAACCGAGCAGTACATGACTTGGCAGAGCACACCTAAGGAGGCACGGCCGCACGGGCGGTCTAGCAGCAGCTGATCGCCTTAGCAGTGTAACACGGGGGAAGCGGATGTTATTTGTTTCCCCCCGAAGAGTATAAATCTGCGGCGATCAAAGCTGCGCTGCTGAAACCCTGCCGGGCTGCCAAAGGCACACGGCTCGCAGGCAGGCAGCGCTGGGGAGCGGCGCGGAAGGCGGAGGAGCAGCGCTGACTAGCGGCCACGGCTCCCGGCTCCAGCACCGAGAGAACGAGACGCGCCCGCCCCTTTCTCCTCAGAACGGCCCTGCTCGCATCCACCCCACGCACGTTTTTTACAGTTCATCCACAGGGCTGTTCCCTAGGCAAGATAGAGCAGCCACCAGCATTTAAGCACAGAAGAGAAGCTCTCGTGTAAGGGCTGTTTGCGGGCACCGGCCAAGCCAGGCAGCCGCGGGAAGGAGGCTGAGGTGAGCCCGACCCTTCCAGGCTGCAGCGACCGGGCAGGCAGAGATGAGGCTGTGAGGGCATCAGCGTAAGAAAAATAACATCAGGCACCTACTGCGTCTTATGTTCAGCTGTGGTTTGAACTGCACTTAGATTCACCCCTGTGAATTCAGTACAACACACACCTGTACTAATAATGAGTACTCCCAGAAAATGAAGCTGAGGTGGATAAATAACCATGATGAAGATCAAGCAAAGAGCCATAGATCCGAGCCAAAGCTCGACAGTCCTCCAGACAGCCAAAGCCAGCACCCACATATTATTTTTACAAATTTAAAAAAAGCACATAGGAAGTAATAACGCAGTTTTACAACTTGTACACATTCTGATTAATTTGTAATGTGTTTTGTAAGGGTTTGGGACCCTTGAGATGTCATAGAGCTTCTAACACTTCTTATCCTAATGAAGCAGGACACCATTTTCCCAAAGGACAGGAGACAGATGAATCCCTCACAGAACAGCAGCTTGAATCAGTATCAAAGCTATCAAAGGATTTCACTGTGAACTTCATGCTAATTTAGAATTAGCACAATACCAAATATAGTAAAAAGGTTCTTATAAATCAGTTCAGTTTGATGCAATTTAAATAGAAAGAAGCACTGAACAGTGCAGCTGCTGAATTCTACTTTTCAAGGTGCTCACTATATTCCCTCCTTGCTCATACACACCCAAAATAAACCAGTACTGTCCTCAGAGGAATTGGCTGACAGTGTCTCAATCAATTCCCACACATTACCGCTATTACAGCAAGCTTGATTCAGGGAACAGATGAGAAGGAGCCAATGCTGGGTTTCCATCTTTTGCACAGAAAGTAAAAAGAAATGATTAGGTGTAAATACCGCATGCCCTACCAAAGAATTTATAAACATGGGAGCACCAAGATGCTTAGAATATCCCTGGAAGGAAAAGGAAGTGGTATGAAATATTTATTCCTTTAGAGTCCTAAGGTTTTTAAAAATGCTTAAAGTTTATTACTGCTTGTGACCTGCATGCATAATAAACCCTAAGGTAATGTTCAAATTGCCTTGTGTTTCCTACGTAACTCCAGGCTGGTAAGGTTGAATGTTTTACTTTTCTTTGAGGAAGAAAACCATGCCCTGTGCTTCCTACCCCACAGGATAGAACTAAACAGTGAAGAGGAAAGCATTTCCTTAGATTCAAGTATTCCTGTTTAACTTCTTATTTTGCTTCCTTAAAAAGCTTAATGACACAACCACAAGTGCTGTCTTGTAACCCCAAAAACATGGGTTCCTGAAAGGCAGTTGATGCAACAGCCATGTTATGAAGCAATTAATTATCAAAGATGATTGATTGGCAGCCCAGGGCTGGATTACAGGAGACATTTTTGAAGAGAAAACTGCAAAACCAAAAGGGCACAGGTGCAAACTCAAAAGTAGGAAAGAGGGGCATTAACCATCAGCCACCCTACATACACAAATCTCTGATAGGCTCTCAGCCCGTTCTTATCTGCCAGCAGGGAATTTAACAAAGAGGCAGCAAGGATGCCAAGGCAGGGAGTCAGACACCAGGAGGATGCTGCTGCTGGAAGAAGACACTGCTACAGTTCAGCCTCTGTCTAGGCCAGGTGTGAACTGTGGTGCATCTACAGTGCCAGCTACTGCTGCAGTGCTGGGGAAGGCAGGCAGAACACAGAGGAGAGTCAGCAAAACTAACAGGCTTAAAAATACTGCTGAGTAAGAGTCATTGTTACAGGCTTGTTTTAACTGTATTTTTTTCTCTTTAAAAAGATACGCTAATTTAACCTAATAAGAACAGATACACCCAATTAGTATTTCTAAACATAATAAATTAAATTATGGTTATACCATTTAAATATAAGCACTGGTTTATATTTAGCCTCAACATTCAGAATGAAGAATCAATGAGCAGCACATCTCTTCCAGCACATTGGAAGAACTAAACCCAGCTCTCATTCATCCTTCCTGAAAAGTCAAAACATGTGGCAAGTGTTCATATGCTGAGCAGTTGTAGAGAGCTTTAAAGAGCTTCCAGAAATAGAGTAAAAATATCTGTAGGCACACACTTGCCTCCAAAATTAACACATCTCAGGAACTCTTTGTCATTTCATATTGAACTAGATATATACATATGTGTAAAATGCACTATTTGACAGATCACTTTCACGACTGACTAGTCTTTAGCAACTGTTCCTGCTGAGAACAATTATAAATACAGATCTCTCCAATTCTTTCTCCAAAAGCCTTTTTGGTTTCACAAAAGAAGAGTACAAAGCAACACTGGTGTACCTTTTCAGAGAGTTCTTGTAGCAGAAAAGCAAGAAACAACAAAGCACCTGTCAGTTATTTGAAAGAATTATTTCCTGCTAACATCAGAAGTCAAAATAAACAGGTTTCATTTAACCTCGAAGCATACAGAGAATTTTGATAGGAGGTATAAAATTTATCACCTTTAAATAAAGGCAAATAAAGAAACAAAACAGCCTTCCCAGTAGGAACATCTCTCAGTATTTCATGTTTTACCCTAGAGCCCCAACAGCTTTAGGCAGACAATAAAATTGTATGGAAAACAAATACCACCACACAGCAATAAAAAAAAACAGATTCTCCAAGTCTCTAATCCTCATCCGTGGGGGCAGGACTAAAAAGTGGAATTATGCATAGCCAAAGTATATAAAAACACCTGAATCACTCTGAAATCTCAGTACTTGCACAGAAGAACAAGCCACCATTTTTCACAGCTGTAATTTTTGCACTTCCTACATTAACATGACTTTTGTAGCCAGAATTCAGCACACTAAGAGTACCAATAGTTCTTGAAGTGCTGTATTAGACCTTTCCAAAATAAAATGGACTTCAAACAGCCTTGAGAACCCTTCAGAACAACACTTAGAGTGATAAAAATTGGGGGGGGAAAAAACCCAACCAAACAAACCGCCCCCAACTACTGTGACACGCACCCAAGTGAAATATTAAGGCCAAGTGACTTCTACACTTTGGTCAGAATCAGACAGGGAGGAAACTCAGTTCACAGGAATATTGTTGAATAGGTGTATTTGTGTGTGGCAGCTTGGTTCTTTAGGAACAAAAGGCACAAATATTTTTCAAAACAGAACATACTAGAAAGTAAGCAATAAGGACTAAAAGTAATTTTTTTTCGCAGCCTCACCAAACCAATTTGGTTCAAATCCAGAAAGCCAAAGGTCCAGTGAGATCCCACTCAAGCAAAATGAATAGGACTTAAAATCACCTTGCTAGGGACAGAAGCATCCAGGCACAGACAGTCATTGGGTGGGGATAATACCTGGTACACAGACTGAGATAAGCCCCACAGCTCTACCCCTTCTCAGCCAGTTTAGTACTCCCCAAGTGCACAAACACTAAGCTCATACAGTGTAGGCACAAAGCATTTTAGCTCTTAATGACAGAGAACTCATTGCCAAGACTATTTCTTTTCCTGTCAAATGCTATCCCATTTTTTGTGTTTACATATATAACACCTTCAAAAGAAAAGCTCTCCTTAAATGAAAAGCTTGTTTATTCATGTTTGTTTTGTTTTTAAATAGTTCTCCTTTTATAGCTATAACCTCAATACCTATTAGTCTGGAGTATCAGTGAACCTGAAATATTAATCACATGAAAGTTGACTTCTAATACAAAACAGCAAAAGCCACTCTACCTAATCCTCAAAATGTATGCAATTCTTAAATACACACATGCAACTAAAATTAGTAGAAAAACATTCTTACCTTTTTCTTTGAAGAAAAATAGCGAGCTACACAGAAATGCTGTTACAGAGGTTCCTTGTTCCACAGGGTTTGGATGCATCTTCCCCAGCACGAAACCCTTAAATAAAACCTGGAGCCAGCCTGAGGTGCTGCATGAGGTGCAGAGAGGCTGCTGAATTTGTAAAGCTGAACTCAACTGCCTACTGCACCCTCTCAACACAACATCAACACTGCAGCTCCTGACTCCTGCTTCTTTAACTCATTGACTAATGAGCAGTAAACTATTTACACATGCAAACAAGAACACCTGAATGTTCTGATTTTCTCACTCATTTGGTGAGCTTTTCAATTTGAAACAAAATCACAAATATACAGTATTTTGAATTTTAATCAGTATTTCCAGTAACACTGTGTAAAAAATGCTCTGAAGAATTAATTTCTCTTTTCACAGAGGAACACAGAAATTCTTAACTTGCTCAGTGAAGATTCCTTGCTAGCATCCCAGTGCATACCACTGCCAGAAATCCATGACCAAACCAACGTCTCAGATTCTTTTTGCTCTTCTGGATTCACACATTAAAAACCCCACATAGGTGTTTGCCTCACTATTTATTCACCTGGATTGTCATACTGATCTTGTAGAGTGACACAGAAGTAAGCCAAATTCAACTGTTCCTTTGCACTGTAAGAAACTTTGTAAAATTCTAATATTAATTAAGCAGCAGCAGTTTTCTGTACCTGTTCATAGAGCACAGCAGCCTAACCAATGGACAGTCAGCTGTACCACCATTATTAGAACAATTGAATTTCTTGGACAAAGTGAAAATATTAAAATTATGTCTTCTTACTCCAACATACACAATATTTTCAAGTCTTCCAATACAATCCAGAATGAAAGTCTCATAAGACATTGGATGCAATTTTAAACGGATACTTTTTTTAACTCAAAGACTGAACAGCTGACAGCAAATCATTCAAAAGACACCATATTTCAGAACCATTTTTCCATTTCTAGACTCAATCCATTTCCTCATCAATAACATTCTTTCACTAGGATGTATAAATCAGTTTCCAAATATTTAATTATAGTTGGAAAAAGATTACAAAATACAAAGTTTTATTGTACTTTAGACTAGAGAAAAGCATTACTTTCATTTTTTCATTTCCTTCGAATTCGAGAAAAAGTAACAAGCAAACAAATGACAACAAAACCTAACAGATGTACGAACTAGTTTCACCAATAAAGCTTTGAAATTCAGAAAGGATTCCACCAAATAAATGTCAGTGGCTGAACCTGGCAGAAGCCATTCTCCACAGAAGTGCTGCATTCCTAGAATGAACTAATGCCCTTCAGTAATACAGAGAGTCAGTCACTCAGGCAAGGCAGGACTTAGAAGAGACCAAGGATGAACATCTCCCAACAGTGGAGTCAAATGAAGCATTTTGGATCCCGTGTCAATTCAGAGCTCGTCATGTTTTGCAGGGTCCAGACTGGGTTTGATGAAGACTCCCTCCATGGCTTTCCAATAGTTGTGGTGGTTGGCAGCAGGCATGCCGTGAACCTCCCGCTGGCCGCGGATGGGGTGGCCGTACTGCTCCCCCGTGATGGACAGGTACACCTCAGTCCCCACGTGCCGGAAGCGCACGGCATCCTCCCGCTCCCAGTAAGTCCCACTGCACTGTACAATCCAGAAATCCAGGTCATCTCCTTCGCCATCATCCCCAAAGGCACTTACTTCCTGTTAGAGACACAAGCCTCCTGAAGTGAAAGTGTAAGCAAACACCTCCAGGACACACAAATATCAACCACAGACTCAGCAGGGTTCAAAGACAAGGATGGGGAAAGAAGCGTTGTTGTTTCGCTTTGTCAACAGTTACCAAAGCCAGAAGCAGTAAGCTTCTACCACTGCAATCTGAACACAAAGTGCCAACAAACTCCAACCTGTAACCTGAGCAAAAAGTGCTAAAAAAACCTCAAACAAAACAAAACCCCACAAGGGCGGTCGAACATTCTCACCTTAAAGACAATACATGAAGCATCTACACTGAAAAATGAAACCCGGAGGAAGGTTTCAGAGTCAATCTTTCCCTTAAACAATTCTTTAGAAATGTTAATTTTTCCATTACTTCTTTTAATAATCAGATTATCTAGACACCCTACATAGAGCTGGACCTTATTGTTTCAGCCACATTACTCATAGTGAAAGAAAAGTTTTTCCACAAAGAGTCAGATCTTCCAAGTTTGAATGTAACAACATATCAACACAGCCTGATGGAAGACTGACATGACTAACAACAAAAATCTTCCAACACCTGCATAATTTAAGAGAGATTTTCAGTCTTGGAGAAGTAGTTGTTCAAGGACAAGACTGGGGCTGAATTACAGTTAGAAATTACACTCTTCTAGATACGTACAAAATTATAAATAAATATGATTGCAAGAGCAGATTCAGTTTTCCCGTGGAAGGAGAACAGATAAATAAGTGAAATGAAATAGGGATAGCAAGAAGACAACTGAGTCTAACAGATTGGATCACCAAGGAACATGGATATAGGAATGCCTAATGTTATAACATGATTAGTTGCCTGAATCTAGAGCAATCCTCACAATATTGAGGGAGGTACTCAATCTCCTGCATCTTGAAAACATCAAACATTTCAGGACAGTCTTCCCAGTAGCAAAGGTACAGGGAAAGAAAAAAAAAAAAGCAGCAGATTTATTAAAAGTACTGTGAAATACCAGTACTGGCACATACTAAATCTTACCTCTGTCAAGAACTGAAATACATCACTTCAAGATGCAGAAAAGCCTATACTTGAATCTGGATATGTACAGACATACTGCTTCTGGCAGCTGGTACTCAAGCCTGATCCTCCAAAAACCCAAGTAACTGGAGAGACTATTGTCAATAGCGTGCAGTACTTATACAAAAGCTTAAGATTTAAACCAACTCACTTGGTTATTGGAGAGTGGTGATGGGAAGTGATGAGTGTGCAAATTTTTCCCAGTGTTGACGTGGGTAAGTCGTATGGCTTGCCCACATTTCACTGGCGTCCCACGCTGGCAACTGCTGTCACTCCTCCCACGGATCCGCCAGTAGCTGTTGGCATCATCTGAAGCTTCAACTCCTGTCACTGACTGCTGCCCACTTCCTGTTTGAATAGAATTAAATGACACAAGCCTTACCCTGCTTCCCCAGTTCAAAGACGTGAGAAAACTACAGAAATTTGCTTTAATGTTGTCATGCCTTCATGTTTACGAGATGCTTAATTCTCGCAATCCATTTACTGACTGCAAAAGGAATGCAGATACCAGATAATCTTTCCGATGGAAGCAGTGAAACACAGCGTGTGTTAGCAGATGCAAACTGCCAAAGTTCATGGCGAACACAGAAGAAAAAAATCTGATTCATGACAGGTACTATACAAACCATCTCACCTTTATCAAAAATACTATCAAGATCTTTGTGTTCCCAAACAGACCAACACCCTCGTTGCTAGAACAGACACTGGGAAGGTTCTGCTGAGGCCCTTGACACTGAGTAGGGCTTTACTCAGGGACGAGGCCAAAGCACCTCTGTCACATCCCGAGTCCAGGGCCCACAGAGCAGCGGACACATCTCCCTGTCCCTGCCGAGTCCCCAGCCCACCCCTACACCAAATCCCTGGCCTGCCGCTTCCCCCTGCACCAAGGACACGACCCTCAGGAAGCTCCAACTTCCTCCGCCTTTCCCACCATCCTCACTCCCTGGCCACCCCCGCCATTTCCCTGCCAGGCACCGCCTGTCCCCCACCTCCTCCTCCTCGCACCCCTCCCAGCCCGTGCCCCGCCATTTTCCAGCTCCCATGCCGGGCCCTGCTCACCGGAGCCGTACTTGACCTCGTGCGAGTGGAGCCGCACGTTGTGGCGGGTGTTGAGCAGTTTCAGCACCGAGCCGCAAGTCACGGCGCCTGGCGCCGGCTCCCTGCCGTGGCACAGCCCGGGCAGCAGCGCCAGGAGCAGCAGCGGGAAGAGGCGGCGGCCGCCCCGCATCGCGCCGCACCCAGCCGGCCCCACCGCCCCCTCAGCCCGGCCGCCACTGCCGCCCTCAGCGCGCCGCTTCCGCTCCCCGCCGCGGGCCCACCGACCGCCCCGCCCACCGCCGCGCTCAGCCAATCCCCGCCCGCCTTCCACCCCTCTGCGTGCTCTCATTGAGCGACGGCGAACCGGCAAGAAGGGAAGTAGCCAATCAGAGCCCGCGGCGTGGCGGCCCTCAGGGGAGGACGCGAAGGAGAACTGTGGGCGCCGCTGCCTCACGGGGCCGGGTCGGGGTGGCGCTGCCGCCGCCCCCGGGCGGCTTCACCCCCCCGGGCCCGGAGCACTGTCACCTGCGGCTGCTGGGCACCCCCGGGGCAGCGCTGACACGACTCTGCGGTTTGCCCTTGCTGAAAACGTAGGAGGAGAGGCCAGGTCTGTCACTGCTGCCCTCTCGTCTAACGTGGTCTGGGCTGTGTGAAAAATTGCAGCCAGGTCAGGCTGGGGGGTTGTTAAAGGGCAGAAAACGTGCTGTGGGTAGGACTGTTCGGTTATCGTCAGGGCCAGGGAAGGACAAATGTCCTCACAGCGAGAGCAGTGTCAGAGACAAACCAGCTCTGAGGTCACAGCCCGGGTGCGGGCAGTGTTTAGATTCGGCCTCGGGGAGCCGCAGTTGGCACTGGCAGGTCAATCAGCCCCCGCTGTTCCATTCAGGCCACTTCTGGCTCAGAGCTGGCAGGCGGCACATTTAGGTCTGTTCCTCCCTGCAGTTCTGGCTCTTAGAATGGAGTAAGTATCTACCCATTTGGGGGATTTACAGAGAAAAGTAACACAGTGTTGAAAAACAAAGGGGATTGATGTTTGTGAAGTGACTTGGATGATAATACATCACAGCTTCAGTAATTTCTGGATTATATTAGAGCTTCTAATTATAGGGCATAAACACTACACAAAGAAGAACTAACAATGGTTGCTGTAACATTAAGCTGTAGCAATAACGTAACATCTTTGCTTTTGGATCCCAAAATTCACCTTCTGTGCTTCAGTGTCTTGCAAAGTTCTTATAACAAAGAGATTATTAAGCTCTATCCTATAGAAAAAAAAAACCCTGCATAAATTAACATACATTTATCCTTTATTGCATAGTTTTGCAAACTGAAGAAATCCCCCTCCCAAACCCATCTCAGTAAGAGGCAGCCATTGACACTTGAACTCCTACATAGTTCTTTGCCTCTGAAACTGCTCCTTGGATTGACCCATGTACCAGATCACACTTTGTGTGTCCCACTAAAAACTGTGAAGAATTCAAAGTAATTCAAAAGAGCAATAGATTTTGATCTTCTTAGTGGCAAGGAAACAGGTAGAAGGACTCTACCTGTTTTGGGACCTAAATCTTTTTAATAATGGTATTTTGTCCTAGCAACAGCAAAGAACTGAAACACTGCATTTGATATTACAGGATGATTTAGAAGGGATATTAGTGTTGCTTGGTAGTGCAAACATCATAAGACGCTCAGCTGACTCTCTCTTCCACCAATCCTGAAGCTGCAAGGATTTTTCCTGCCCGTGTGATACCACTCAATTGAATGGTTAGGTTCTTTGTGCTGGCTTTGGCTTGTTTTACATAGCTATACCTACATTTAAGAAAACTCTCTGACTTAAATGCCAGGCCAGCATTAAAACAAGCCCAAGTACTAAGCTCAGTCACATACACACACACATATACAGAGTGTGCTTTTCTCAGGACTAAAAACTCATTTCCTAGTGCTGGAAGTATAAAACTTTACTCACAGAAAAAAAAAAAACCAAAAAAACAAAACAAACCAACAAATCCCCCAATGATAGTCAAATGCCATATTTTCATGTCATCCTGAGCAGCCTTGCTGTTCTACAGTGCACATTTGCTTCTGTTGTTATAACTGGGGCAAAACCAGATGTCTGTGGTTGCCATTTTAGCCATGGAAAATCAATCATATGGGGCTTTAGCTGGCACCTGTCTGTCTTTCTGGGAGGTCGCTCAGTCTCAGTGCATTTAGTGCCGTTTACATGGTGCTCCCTACAACGCTTTTCAGTCCCACTTTAGAAACATAATTGGGTTAGAACGGTTGCCAACAAAGGGCCCATCAATGCCAAACACCCGCGGCAATTAACAACCACCTCATTGCGACAGGGCCCTCTATTGTTTCGGGTAGATTGCTGTAAGCTCCAGGTAAAATTGCCTCAGAAATCACGTGGCTTCACCTTGGTCATGGGAACATCAGCGTTTTTTGATAGGAATCTCTTTATGATTCTTGTTTGTGCACAGAAACGAAATTATTCAATGGTACTGTAAAAGCGGAGAATGTAAAATGTAGCTACAAAGCCTTCAATCACTAAACATCCTTCCCCCCCTTTTGCATAATTGGTTTTCAAGCATTCTAGAAACTCCTACCATTTCCACTCAGGTGCAATTGAAGGTATAACCTGGCCCTCCCTAAAAAAAATGGTTGAGCACTGCCAAATGCTTTTAACATGCAGGAATGAAAAATCTGTGGCAGAAGAAAACTTCAGAGGGTGTATCCTTACCCAGAGCAATAGATTGTAAAAAAAAGGACATAGTTTTTATGTTGGCCTTTGTTTAAGATGCTGTAAACTTTCTGTTTGCTTTGCATGACTGAAGCAGTTACTGATAACTGAGGTAGCAGGGCTGGCAACTCCTGAGTGTGATCTACAGCCCAAAAAAGCATCAGTGCATCTTTTGGTATAGACAGCCCTTGATTGATGGAGAACACTGCAGCAACACCTGGGTCCTTTCTCAGACCAACGCAAACCTTAGGCAAAACAGACAGGGACAGTTCTAAAGCCATTAGTACCTGATACAGAAACAAGCCCACATGAGCTCTTTCATTGGCTTTTCTCTGTGTCTGGTCCCTTCTCTGATGTCAAAAAGATGAACTGTACTGAACTCAACAGAGTAACTGTAGGCAATCAGGTCTGCAAAGATTCTGTGGGGTTTTTTCTGTCTCCTTTCACTCCACACTGAGGAACAGCTGGTTATAAACCTCTCTTCAGATGAAACATTTGTCTCCACTGGCATGCCTTACAACAGAGCTCTTCCAGCTGTGACCTCTAAGCCTCATACAAACAGTGAACAGGAGTAATAATGATAAAATGCTGTCACCTGGAGAGAAAGCCAAGTGACAAAAGGTGGCTCTCCCAAAATTTATAGAATTTCAGTTTTTTATCACTCAGCCTAAGTTTTTTAAGGACTACATAACCACAATAATTTGCTTAGATTTTTGCATTCAATATATATAAACATTATGTAAGAATAAGCAGAGTAAGTAAATAAGCAGAAAGACATTTGACAAAAAAAAGTATTAACACATACATATTGAAATTGAAGATTTTTTTCATCTGGGGGAGAAGATTTGATGTTTTTAAATTGCTGTCTTCTATTTCTAGTCTTAGAAGTAGAGAGGATTTCCTGGGAAGTTCTGCAGTCCTGGCGATCTCTGTCCATCACTGTTGCCACCTCTCAGCCACTCTCCTGCCTGATGCTTGTCCTGCAAGAGCAGGGAATCTCCCCTCAGAACGCAAAAGGAATTAATCTGCATTCCCATTCAATCAAGTGAGGTCTTTCACATGTTTTCAGTGATGCTGGGAGGCGACAACAATCACTGTAAGTGATCTGTCAGATTAACTTCCATGTGTAGTAACACTGCTGAGGTGTTCCTGATGTTTGCATTAATTCCTTTTTTTTTTTTTTCTCCCCTTAACATAAGGACCTGCTTCTGGTATCTTCAATGACCCCTGATCAAAATTCATAAAAATCAGGTTCAGGCTTAACTCTGCTTTTGTTTAGATAGTGTAAGTTGAAGCTGAGGAAGTTATTTAGAATTTGTAGGCATAGATTGGAATTGTTGTTTTGATGATTAGCTTCTATTTTAGAATAAGAATGTAAAAATGAAACGTATTTCAAACATAGCCATCAGTTCAGGCAGCTTTTAAAATAACTTAGTTCTTCATGGGATTTGAAAAACCTCTAGACATCTGTTTCAGTGGTAGGTAAATATTAATGTAATTCTGAAAATTCCACTGAACATCTATGCATCTTTTATATAATCTGCTCTTTTCTGACCTCAATTGAGATAATTTCCTCTAGGAACCTTTATTATAAATGCCAAGAAATGAGCTCCAGGTAGTATAATAACTTCCAGAGAGGTCAAACTGAATTCCTGATGCAATCAAACAGTTAATGGAATCAGATAGTTTAGGTTTAGCTATTAATGTGCACAGTTACACAGTACCTATTTTGGACCTATCATTTAATTGTCTAGGAGAAATATTGGCCATCTTAACTCTTTTTTGACCAGGTGTCTTTGTATATTTAATAGAACCTCAACATCATGCAAAGAGGCAGGAATGTGCAGGCTTTACATTATCTTAACCCCAGTTAGAAGTCCCAGATACTGTAGTTTAGTTCATATTCAAACATTAACTTTTACCACACGTTAGACCCTGAAGGAAATGCAGCAGAGAGAAAATAACCCTCTGAAAAAAGGGAGAGTAGATTAAAATTCATCACCAATGAACCACAGTATCACCAAGGGCCAGAGAGGCTGGTAGGTGCATCAGGAGGGATTTGAGTTTGGTGCTTTTACCAGTCCTCCATAATTTAATGCCGAGTGTCAAGTTAAGAAGGTCACAATGGTGAATTTTACCTTTCAGCCACCTTGCTAGGACCACACACCTTGCCAGGTCCTGGCATTATTTTGTGCTGTGTAAATTCAGATACTTCAGACATAGGCGAGGGCAGGTGACAGGTACTGCCTGGCTGTGTCACATACAGGCAGAGAAGCCTTTCACTCTTAGCAGATGTACCCCAGAGCTTGGGGATTTCAACCCTTTTTGATGCAGGATGGAGGAAGCTGTTCTATGGGTGAAAAACTGTAGTTTAAGCATTTCTGCAGAAGCCATTGAACTTCAAAGATTTATGAAATCTTTGAGGCTAGGGCAGAGAAGAAAATGTTTACATCCTTTCATTTAAAAATGTATTTTACTTTGTCTCATTTCAATGCCTTTTACAGTTCACACTTTCAATAAAATTTCATTCAAGGAAAAGATAAACAAAGTCCTACTGTGCCACCATTGTAATCCCAAATGAACTAAATGCAGCCAAGGGAACAAGAAAAAGAAAACACATTTTTTATGTCAACATGTAAACAGATGCCTTGCTGGAAGCAGCAATTGTTGAAAAACATTTTTGTGAAATACAGGAAACCTCAAAATTTGCGACTGATTAACTCAAAGTTCAGGGAAAGAAATTCAAGCTCAAAAGCAGTGAAGCACTTGAGGATGGTGAGACCTCCTGCTAGCTTTTGCACCTCAGCTGAGGTAGGGCTGTGTTTTGTTTTAGTTAAGCTGGAAGATGCAGCCTCTCCTTAGTCCATGTCCTGGCTTATGCAGCTCCACCAGAAATATTGGCCAATGTGCCTGTCTTCACTGCAGAGGAAGGACTGTCCAGAGAAGTCTGCCTTGCCTTTCAGCTCCAGGTTGAATTTGTAAGGGCCTTTCCCCTCTGGGCTCAGCTGCAGGAGCTATCCTGGCAGCCAGCTGTGAGTGCAGGCTGCAGAGGGAGCACTGTTGCTGTCTAAGGGGATGTGGCACAGGGGCAAGGTTTGCCTGCTGGGGAATGTTTGCTTCCAGTGGCATGAAGGAGAGCTGGATAAACAGGTATGAAATCAGGAAAGAAAAGCCTCCAGGAAGTGCATTAAATATTTAAGAAGGATGTTACCGTTAATAGCATTAAATGCATACTGAGGTTAAGAAGGCTGAGAACCCAAACTTTGTCTAAGATTCTTATGTCGTGCATCTCACCTGTGCAGAGTCAGGGAGCACTGGCAATTCTAGAAAGAGGCAGAAAACCCCAGAGTTTGCATTGGCAAAGAGAGGAGGTACTTATTTTATTATTCATGACGTTACTTCAGAGTTGTGCTGACTTCAGCTGTTACAGTAACAGCACTCATCAGTAAGTGAAGCCTCTTGGGAACGTGGGCAGGCTGTGATGTTCATCTCCCAGAAGGGGAAGCAAGTAGCAGTTGCACAAATATCCCCTCTGAAATGCCAAGGGCACTGGAAACCTTTACAGAACATCAAAAACTTTTCTGTTACAGAGCCATACAACTATCAAATGACAGAAAAGCTCACAGGAATTGCCTGAATGAAGATTTAGCAAGTTGTCTGCAGCATTTTAGCATGATCTGTTTTGAATTTCATTTCAGATAATTTTTTTTTCTAAGAGAAAATGTCACTGAAGAGGCAGAAGGCTGTCTCCAGGTCTCATCATCATTTCCAGTAGTCACTGCTCATTTACATGAACAAGGAAGAGCAAGAAAGCATAAGAAAGTGACAAACAGCTGATGTCCCCTCTTGATGCAGCAGAAGTCTCCCATGCTCCCAGTCTCCCAAAGCTGCCCATTTTAGGGCCTATAGGGAGAACACAGCCTAGGAACCAAATTCTCCCATGAATAATATTGCTACCACCCATTCTGCTTTTATTTTTCTTCTTCAAAATATCAAAATAAAGTTACAAATTGTCACCCAAAACTTAGCTGCCCCTCAAAGTACCCTCAGGCTAATGGAAACAAAATTCTGTAGCAGTTGGCTGCGTGGACTGCAATTGGTGAGAGCCTAAAGATCAACAGTGCTGTAACCTACCTCAACTCAGTGATTCCAAATTCCTTCTTAGGAGACATACCTGGAAAACCACTGCTCACAGGTGTTCATGCCCCCACGCAGATGTTTCACACTTCAGGTGTGAAAAGGGTGCAATTTTCTCTGCTGAAGTGTGCTTTTATGTCTCCAAACTGATGGTTCTTCCTTTGCTGAAGACAGTCAGTCTCTGGCTGTGCCTACAAGTCATGTCCTTTACTTTGGGGCATGGGCACGCTGGCTGTCTTCTAGGAATTGAATTCTGCTGAAAAAGGAGACACCTGGAGGCTTTGGTTTCTTTATACATGAATTAAGCAGCAGGATTGTCAGTCCATTCCCACAGAAATGACCCTTAAAGCCTTTTCCAACCCATTTCACTCCAGCTGCTCTTCCAAGAAGCCAGTGCTTGGCTTATCTGCTGTTTCTGCACTTACCTTCATGCTGGCACAGGTTCAGAGGTGGAAATCACCATCATCCATGCAAGAGTTGCAGTGTGATCCCTGCTTCCTGGAACAAGCTACAAAAAACATCAAGACAGCTACCCTGGATCCATGGACATGTTACCATGGCACTTTCTGAGCTGCCATTCTCCTACCCCAAACATGAGTTTGTTGTTTCTCCTTCAATATCAGAAGTGGGTGAATGTTTTGGAATAACACTACAGACCAAGAAGGAAGTTGTTCTGCTTTGATAGAACTTCATCCTCTTCCACAGGGAAAAATGCAGGCTAACAGTATCTTCCACTCTCCATTTCAAGCTGAATACTTGGCACTTTCACTTTCATTCTGGTAGATCCAGAATAGCTTTTCTGCAGTAAGAAAAAGCAGGTCAGTGCCAGGACAAACAAGATTTTACATGCAGCCTGATGGAGAGCTGGCTGACATCCAGCACAGAATGACAGCATGTTAGAAGCTGCCCTTCGTGAAATTCTGGTCTGTTCTGCCTGCCCTTCTCTAGCCCAGCACCAAGAGCCATGGAACCTCCTGGCCAGAGTTTGTTGCCCTGCGGCTCTCAAGTCAGACTGAGTGCACGCTGCCAGCAAACCAAGGTGGGGGGAAACAAGCGAGCAGCTACTCTGACAGTCACCGATTGCCGGATTATATATCCGTGCCATCGTTGGGATCATCAGTTTTGCGCTGAAGCCAGCACAGAGCACGAGCTGAATTGCTTATCCCGCCCTCAGCCACAGGCGAGTCTCAGCTCGAGAGCCCGGAGCAGAGAGCGGCGCCGAGAGCGGCGCGGGTTCCCCCGGGGCGGGCTGTGCCGGGCCCGGGCCGTGCGGCGCTGCGGGCCGCCGCCGCCAGGGGCC
>VWYO01023307.1:96874-128494 GCA_013400275.1 Rhadina sibilatrix
CCCCGCCGCAGCGGGGAGGCGCGGCCGGGCCGCCGGAGGCCGCTCCGTCCCTGCTCTCCCCGGGGACACGGCCCGCGCCTGATGGGAGCCGGGGATCGGTGGCCGCGAAGACGTCACGGCTGCGGGGTTGCCTCAGGTGATCCGCACCCGTGCCATTTCACTGGGCACCGCGGGGGAGGGTGTGCCCGGGAATGGAATTTGACCCTCTGACGCACCCTCCATTGATTAAATCATCCCACCGAATCCCCGAGCTTTCTCTCGCTCCTCATCGCCAGAGGTGCAAAGTGCGCGCAAGGGTTTGCCCCCGCAGGGGAGGGCACGGCTGCTGCTCTCAGGCAGGAGCGGGCAGGGATGGCGTGAGCCCGGCGGCCACACGCAAATCCAAGCACTGCGAGCTGCGAGACAGCGGCGGGCTGAGGTGGAGCAGGAGGAGTTAGTCAGGGGCTGAGTCACCATTGGGTTCGCCCCCGGTAAGCCTGTCTTTTCCTGTTTGCTTGTGATCCGCAGACTACCGAGTGTTCCGATTTAACCTCCTTTTACTTTTTTTTTGCCAGGGATGACATCTAAGGATGCTTCAGGTGAAGCTAATAGTAACTGGAGATGACTTCGGCTATTGTCCTCGGAGAAACCAAGGCATTGTGGACTGTTTCCTGGCTGGTGCGATATCTAACGTGTCCCTTCTAGTCAACGGAAGTGCTGCAGCAGATGCAGCCGAGCTGGCAAGAAGGTAAGCTACTTTCTTTAGCTCCTTTGTGGACACCCTCCACGAAAAACCAAGTCTGGAAATTTTAGTATTTTGTAGCCCCAGAATAAACACTGTATCATAGCTCAGACTGGTATAAGAAAACTGTATTTAGACACATTTACTAAGACTCTTCATAGTAAAACCAGTAATCTGCTAACTAATACCAGTAGTGGTCTTTCTCTAGTATTAGCCACTGCACCTTTTTCCCACCCTCAGGATAGGAAGCCATTTCCACTGTTTGACAAGTAGAATTTGGGCTTGTCAGACTTTCTCCTTCCACACTTCTAAAAGATGCATCATCAGAAGGAAAGTGCACACTATATATTCAGACCAATCTGCTACCCCTAAAACTATAAGAGCATAAATGCACAAGTATTTAAATCTCATTTAATTGATCCATTTCACCCAGGCTGAACACAAGGTCGGCCAGGCACATTGCAGAATCAGGGAAAGGTGTGATTCTGCAACGGCTTATTTATAAACCTGGACAGTGGAAAACTTGACTTTTTCCCCACCCCATAAACCTTTTTTTTAAAAAAGCACACTATTATTTCTATTAATTCTAGGCTTGATAAACACATCTGTAGAAATGCATACATAAAGAAAGGGACAATACCTTGTACCTACCACCTTTACTTCTTCACCAGCTTCAGAGGCTGTCGGCACAGTTCTCTCTGCAGCAGATCAAATGCTATGTGTCAGTCTCATGGTCTAGTCCAGCAAATCCTTTAATAGGAAGCATTATTTGTATTTAGAAGGTAAAACCCAGCTAATGCTTCAGCTCTGGTGTGGGCAGGTACTTGGTAGCAGGAGTATGTCCTGAAAGAGAGAACATCAGGATTAAGAAACAATTTAGGAAAGCAGAAAAGGAAAGGAGTCATACTGCTACTAAATAAACTGAGACCTTATGCTTCAAATACAGCTGCTGTGGGGGAGAGTTTCAGGAGTCCTGCTGTCCTTGTTCTCATTGAGCATCTCTCCTCAATTTCTTGTTGTTTCAGGGTTACTTGGAAATTGCTTGTAGCTTCTTTGGTGTAGGGTAGTGGAGGAAAGCCAGGGTGTGGTGTTAGTGGCAAACTGCTCTGTAAAAAGACTACAGATTCCCCACAAATATCAAGGGAGGAACTGCCTGGGAATGAGAAGGGGAAGGGCAGAACACCAGTAAGATTCCTAAAATCCTATTGGTAAGTGAAACATAAAACACAGAGATAGAGCCAGCACATCTCTCAGACACAGAGAAACCCTTCAAGCCCAGTGGTCTGGTAATGTTGTCAGCTATTTTAGCCACAGTCTTTAGCAGGCTTTTAAAATAGAATCCACCTGGCCTCGTTTCCATAGCCAGGAAGTAGGCCATGTAATCAGGGGTTTAAAAAGCATCTTTGAATCCAGGTCATGACACTTGTACTGGCAGCTGACAAGGGTGTAAAGAGCCAGGCTGGAGGGCAGGGGACAGCAGAGGCTGCAGCATGCTGCTACAATTTGATTTTTTTTTTGGGGGGGGGATGGGTGTGGGGGAATGTAATTTTGAATTGTCAATGTGAATGAAATGGATTTTAATCTATTTCTGAGCGTATAACCAGGATGAATTTGGGAACATCTGCCAGCTCTGAAGATCAACAGCCCAGGTTCTACAGTTCCTCATTTGTGTAACTCTCTGCAGGTGTATTCAGCCCTACCCAGGCACGAGGGGAGCATTAGCAGGTGTGGAGAAGAGGTTTCCTCATGTTGTAATGCAAGCCCAGCTTCAGCTGCTGCTAATTGGCACCTGTGTGTGTAAACAAACCCCTGTGTCACCCCTGAGATATTTGTTCATGATGCAACTCTTTCTACACAGTTGACAAATAGGTCAGACTTGCTAGAAATGTCATTGAGTCCTCCTCATCTTCTGGTGCAGAAATGGGAAAGCATCACTTGCTTGACTGCCTTGCCAGTATTATTCCTTTTTTTCCCATGCTTGGTGTCATCTCCTATCCCACCATAAATATTGAGGCTTTTTAGTTTATGGGATGAAAGTCTGCCTGGTTTGGTTTTTTTTATTCTCCATATTTGTCTTGCCCTATTCAGCCTTGACCAGTGGTGTAAGCAGGAAGAGTGGATCTATCCCCAGCTGAGAGAAGAGGCTTGAAGCATGTAGCTTGTCCTTTCCTGGGGCACATTCCAGTGCTGTGGAATTTGGTCTTTCACACACATGGTGCCAGGATTGTCAGAGTGATGGACTGCTTTTATGGCTTCTTGATAAACTGTCTATGACATGATTGCTTGTCACTGCAAGTCTTAAACTCTCACTCCCCACCTGGTTTTCAGTTAATTGGACACAGGCAGAACTAATTAATTAGTAGACAACTTTTCCTTCCTAAGCACCTCATGCTGCCCTACAATGTTCAGACAGCATCCTTCAGAAAGGAACACAGTTCCTCTGAAATTTTCTTCCTTTCATTTTCACAATAGTTCTGTAGTTTCTGGGTATACCATCTGTTGTCCCGAGTCTTGATTAAAAGCCTTGGCAGACATGTGATGATAGTCAGCAGATCTTTGTATCAGCTCTAACACAAGCCAACTGCAGAACAGCAGTAGCAAGCAGTAAAAAATACACCTTCCTTAATATTCAGGCTCAGCACCTTGGGCCTTCCTAGGACATCCACTGTCACAACTGGGCTGAAAGAGGGGGCACACTCATTTCTGGCAAGAGAGAAGTTTCTGCAGAGGCCTGATCCATCACCAAATGTCAAACCTATCAATAGCATCTGCCAGAGCAGAACAGAACCACAGCAGCAGGTGGGAGAACAGACTGCCATTGTGGGTTGAGGGTTTTTTTTTTCAGTAACTCAAAGCTTTTCTCTTTATGGGGCCTCAACTGACTGTGATTTCCAGCTTATCCATATAATGTAATCTCAATTTTCTACTTAACAGGCCCTGCCTTGAAGTCAGCCAGACTTCCTGGTGGTTATTGCTGAGCCTTTCCCAGAAACTGGAGGGGTAATTTTGTAACTTGAAATGAAGAGATGCCATAACTTTTCCTTAGAAATATGGAGATAGAAATAGAGACACCTGAGACAGTTTGCTGCCATATTCCCCCATCCCTCCCCTTTACATCAAACAGCTCAGGTGTCACTGAGCTTTAGGACCTTTTTTCATTTGATTGTGTCCAAATAGCTTATGAAGAGTGACATATTTTAGAACACAACCTTGGTCTTCTTGGGTGTTTTTTTTTGCAGTTTAAATACTGAACATCAGCCAAAGCCCCCACAACATCTGGGTACATTTAACAGAAGAATCTAACAAAGCCACATTTAATTACTCTCTATGTTTTCACTTCCTTTGCCATCAACACTAATTGCAAAATGTGTGTGTAAATTGTGACTTAATTCTGACCCTCCCAGTGAATATCAGACTAGTTTAGAAATCTCTCATGCTTTCTCATCATCCTCTTATGTGACTGTTAATCACATAGCAGACAGTTCCTCTGCTGAACTGTTTGGATGGGGTGGGACCCAATCTGAAGCCTTACACTAGAATCCCAGATCATATTGACTTTACTGGCAACAGCCCATTTTACTGACATAAGGCTACTGACACAGGAGCTGCACTTGATACAAAGATGTAATTACAACAGAAACTCAGGTCCCTAAGTGATGTTGCAGCACCAGCTCTCAACACTGCAGAGGGTTTAGAGCATTTCTGGCAGAAGAAATAGCTTTTCAGCAATAATAGAGCAAGAAAATATGCTATTTGGTGAAAGATGGATATTACTGAACGGTGAAAGTGTGTGAAGTGAGGAAGTATGCAAATGCCAACATGAGGAAACTAAGAAGTGCACATTTTTTCTCAAAGCCTTGCTTTGTCTGGCTTCAGACACTTGGGTGTTCACTGAAGCGAGATGTTTAGATAGAGATATTTACATGAGGCTCTGACTTGGGTCACACTTAGGCTGAAACCTGATGATCAGCAATTTCCTGGATGATACAAATAGGATGTTGAAGGTGGGATCTGTTTACCCATCAAGGGAAAGAGTAAAGTGCCATGCTTATGCCAGAGGATGCAGCCTTCAGCAAGGCAATTGGAACAGTGCTTAGCAAATCTCTAATTCCCACAGCCATTGCAACTGCTCCCAGGAATACACAGAGTCCCATGGCATGGCCAGGCAGGACCCAGGACACTGTTCCTCATCCACCAGCCCCAGAGTGACTCGGTGCAGTGCCCATCTCCAGGGTCCCTTTGCTGCCAAGGATGCCAATGAACAGAGATTGCAGCTGCACATTGCCTCAGCAGAGACATTTGTTCAGAGCACTCCTGAACAAAACAAGCAACTACTTGAAAAGGAAGCAGTTTAAGCAGTTTAGCTGATTGTATTTCCTCTCTTTGATAATTGGACTAGGCCTGCTGACTCAGAAATCTTTCCACAGTGGATTCCTTCTTGCTCCTTCTAGTACTTGCTGTAAGGATATTTCCTCCTGCACAAGCCTCTCCTTTTTCCCCCCCCACCTCTACTGGGGATGCTGAGAAGAGAACCACAGAGGTAACAGCCAACTTTCTGTGCAAACACCTCACTAGTGCATTTATCTCAGTGGCCTGAACCTCTTCTCTACAAGTTCCCAGGCAGCTCAGTCTAATGCTGCTCCTGCTGTAGGATCACAGGCCTGTACCAGTGTCCTGTGGCTTTATCAGGAGTGAAGTGAACCCCTGTGCTAAATCCTGCTGCATTCCCTGGGGCACTGGGACAGACCTGCAAACACAGAGAGGCCTCTCCAAACAGATTGGAAGGGTCATTGCAATTTAAAAGAGTCACCAAAAAGGATTTAGAGACACCCAAGTAGATTCTTCACATTATTTTGTTTTGGCAATGGTAGCTGTATGCAGAAACCAAACTGTTGCCTGAAGTGCAATGCCAACCCTTTTATTTTGCATCTCGTGCGAGCAATTAGCAGTTAATGACCAGCAGTGACCAGCAGGGCTCACCCTGTCCCATCTGGAAAGGGCTTGGGCAGAGGAGTGGGTAGGAGGCCAAGCCCACAACAGCTGAGCTCTGGTCCCAGGGCAGCATCACATGCTATGTAAGCTGCTTGAGCTGCTGGTCTCTGCTTCAGTATTTCAGCCAACAAATTAGCAGATATTTTACAGTCCTTTGAAAGCTGTGGGCAGCTACAAAGTACTTTTCTGTACCAGAAACAATCATATGTGCTCTGAAAAGTGAGCCCTTTCAGGATATTCCTGCACCTTGACTTTCCTCCCTGCGAGCTTGCAGTAGAACTCTGCTGTACCCACTGAACTGTCCTCCTCCCCATATCCTTACAACTTTCCCAGCATGCTGCCTTCTGTGCACCTCCCACAGATGAATATTTCTGAACAAGTCTCTCATGTGCAGCATTTTGAGTTTTGCTGTCAGTGCCTGTATCCCAGAGCCATTAAACACGAGCAATTCCTCTCCAGATGCCTCAGCATGCACAGTCTGTCAAACCAGGACTGACTCCACGAGAAAACTATTAAGATATTCAGCTGGTGTTAGGCAAAGCTCTGAAACATGCTCTAGTGTTACAGTCAGGGTCTCCTCTTACCCGAGGACAAGGCCAGCTCTCTCTGCACTTCCACATTCTGCACATTCCCCAGCTCTGGGGCTGGCTTTGGCTCCGGCCAGGAGCTGCTCTCATGTTCCCCAGTGCAGCCCTTGGCTCCTTGGTGTCCCACACCTGTCAGAGGGACTTGCCTTCTCCTGGAAATAGCCTCCCTCACAGCATTTGAGGCATTGCACAATTGGAGGCAGTTTATTTGATGCTCCTGGGAGACAACACTGAGAAGCTCAGCTGTTCATTTCTTGCCCTCCCACAACACATGAGAGAGAGAGTACTCAACAGAAAAAGTCCATCTGCTGATTCATGGTAACACAGGAATCCTTTTTTTCTTACAAACAGCACTAGCTGTGGTACAAATAATACTCCAGCTGATGCAGTCAAGAGCTTCCCAGAGACAATAAAGAATCTGGGGTGGACTTCTAAAAGAAAACCAAAACAAACCCACAGGCTTTCCCTCTGCCTTTGTGCTCATGCAGGGTGCCCAGCAGGTCACAGGATGGAGGGAAAGCCCTCCTGCCAAGCACCTGTTCTGCACTGTAGCTGCCTCCTGTGCTGCCCTGCAGCCTGTCACCTCCAGTGACACACCTTCCACTTCTTGTGTTAGCCAGGAGTTGGTGTGCACAATGAACATTTATCATCAGTGAAACAATCAGGCCCTGCTGCACAGAAATCACCAGATCAGAAAAGCCACTCAGGACCTTTTTCTCCACAAGCTGTTGTGCTCTGTTAAACATTCAGCCTCATTAATCACGCAATGGACTCATTTTGTTCCACAGAACTGTGCATACAACTTGACTCCTGACATTTATGTCTTTGAGAAGCTGTATTTAGCAACTGACTGCACCATCTACCTGGATCACAAGACATGGAAGAGCCAGGAAAAAAAAAATACTTTCAGTCCTACAAGGGCCAAAGCCTTAGGACTTGAATGAGCTGAATGTCTCTGACTTGGTCCAATCCATCCACAGTCCTCTCTCCACTGAGCTGGTGTTTCACCAGTCAGCTTCAGATGTCAGACAGAAGGGGAAGATCTGGGGTTTGCGCCCTTTGCCTAAATCGAGATTGTTTTCTCCTTGTGGTACAAGGGCTGTACCAGGGAGAGACCACACCCACTTTTAACAGCTCCCTGCAGAAGTTCCAAGAAGGTTTTAAAGCATCACAGACTTGTTGCCTTGAAATTCACTCTGCAGCATGACTCAGACTGGGCAGCACAGACGGAACATTGCAGTTCTGTCATCCACTCACTGGGTCAGCCAGAGGCCACGGGGTGTCTTGGAAAAAGTTTCAAAGTATCATTTTGGCTACTGATTCTGAGGATTTCCAGAAATGCTAATGAGACCCAGCACAAATCCAAGCACGCACAAGTCCTGTTCTCATTGTAGGGGAATCCACAGCACAGAGCAAGAAGGAAACACCAGTACTCTGCTGAGCCCTGTGCCTGAGGGGAGCTCTGCAGCCACACCAGCTCCATAGTTCCTTTTCTTTAGAATGTTACAGAGTGCAACTGGATAATCAATCATACCCCTGTGACTCCTTAGCAAGGCTCTACACTTCACTGTGGCCTCCTTGCACTACTCCTTCTTTGGCTGTGCCAGGGAGATGCTCTGTACAGCTCAGCCTTGTCACTCACTGAGTGATTGCTCCAGTAGACAGAAGCCTGTCCACTGTGGGCAATTCCAGCTGCAGCCCCTTATATTTACACCTGAGGCCTGTGCTGTTGCCATAACAGCTTCCTTGGGCATTGTTTATATATAAATGACTGGATTCTACCTAAAGGGCAGCTTTAGGAGTCATCAAGTAAAACTCAAATGTCTCATAAATGTACCATCTTTATCAGGGTGAACAACTCAAGGGGATACCTAGCAAGGGCTAATGAAGCACTTTAGAAAAAGCTGCAAGATCCGGATTTTTCAGTTGGCTACCAGTGACTGCAGTTCCTGGAGTGCAGTTACAGCATTTAGCCCAAGATACCTCATGCTGTGAGCCAGGGCAGGGGCAGGGTTTGGGGGCACTCACAGGCTGGCCTTGGGCAGAGTGCTTAGGGTGGTTCCCTGCTCTGGTTGGGGTTACTGCCATCCTTTCTGGCAGAGCAGAGACACAGAGATGTACTCCAGTGAACAGTGCAACACCTCTAAGATCAGTCTGCTTCTTACACTTAAATCTCCCCCTCTTTGGCCACAGTGAGGGAGGTGCAGAGCTTAGCAGCTATTTCACTCTCTTACAGATACAACATCCCAATAGGCCTGCATGCCAACCTCTCTGAGGGCTCCCCTGTCTGTGAGGTGCTCAAGACAAACTCTTCTCTGCTCAACCAAGATGGATTCTTCCATGGGAAAATGGGATTCAGAACAGCTCTATCAAAAGGTCTCCTGAATATGTCAGAGGTAGGAGAAAAGCACATACAGCTGTACAACTTGTCTTCCTGATACAAACCAGCCTGCATTTATCCCAGCACATAACAGCTGAGGACCCTTCCCAGATCCCAGCTGTGAGTAGGCTTAGAGATGAATCCTGCCTGTGCTGCTTGTGCTGCCTGTGCTATATATATACCCATTCCTTCCTGATTCAGTGCTTCTATACACTGTTAACTATTTATCTGAGGAGGTAGGAGGGGCATTGGAACAGGTATTTCCAAAGTACCTAGAGATCAGTAAAGAGCAAATGACAGAAAAGTCCTAAGTAGGCACCAGGTTTTTCATCAGCTTGTGAGAGGTTTTGGTTCTCTAGGGAGATGGCTGGTTTTGCCCCTTGAGCAAGGATGAACATTTTCAGGTGACCAAAACTGCATCCATTTTACACAGAAATGGCTGTTCAAATATCCTGTGTATTTAGAACATACATAAGCAGTACCACAAGGAGCCCCATGCCCAGGGGAGGCTCTGGGCAGCCCAGCAGTGCTGCACATCCCTGTACAACCACAGCACCTGCTGCTTCTCAGAGCCAGGTCCTGGCTCCTGCCCAGTGAGGTCCTACAGCCTCCCACTCCCCTGCTCTCAGCCTCTGCCAGGTCCTGCTCTGATCCTTTTCTGCTGCACAGGTGAAGCAGGAGCTAAAGGCCCAGGTGGAGCTGTTCCATGAGCTGACAGGTCACCTACCTCCTCACATGGATGGGCACCAGCACGTCCATGTTCTCCCAGGTAAGAAGGAAACATTCCCAGCACCAGGCAGGTGAGAAAGTCAGCTCAGAGGGGACCCCCCCTGCCACAGCTCCCTGTATGGGCAATAACCCTCACCCTGAGACACCTGCTGGCACTTGCAGTTTGATTGTTCCCACCTGACCCCACAGTCCTGCCCAGACCCAAACTCTGCTTGGAGCCCTGAGTCTTCCCATAACAGCACCAGGGCGTTAATGGCACAAATTAAGAGGTTACACCTCTTCCTCCAAGGACCAATAATTCTCCTCAGCATCCTAATTCCATGTTCTCACCCACATTGAAGGAGGCAGACCAAAGAGAGCAGCAAACTGGCCAGTTTAAACTGGAATGTTGGAGCTTGCAATAGCTGCTGGCTCTTTCAGATGCTACAAGAACTCCATCCTGTCTGTTGTGTTCACACCCCAGTCCCTGCCTGCAGGTCTCAGCTTTAGAGATGAGCCAGGATCTTTTGTCCTTGTTTTGCAAATAAAGTCATTGTGGCACACAGATGGAAAATGGAGTGAGAAAAGAATCCAGGTTTTCCCACTCCAGTACTAACTGCCTTTGGATAACATTGCTCTGGCTGAACAAGGACTTGATGAAGAATTTGTTCCTGACAGTGCAGTCACCTCTGGTGCACTTTAAGACCAGAGTCACTCAATGAGAAGGGGGGCTGGACTAAAGGCTCAGTGCTGAAATGAAGAATGCCAAAGGCACCTACAGCAGAAGTTCAGGGAGAAATGTTTCCAGTGTAGAAGGTGACTCCCATACAGATGGATTTCAGCAGAAGATAAACCAAATGGAATTTTATTTTCTTAAACACAGAAAGGAAAGAAGCCTCTGTGCTAACAGCTTGCAGGGGACATGAGAAGCTGGTTATCCAACTCCTGACTGCAGTCTCTGGTTTTACTTACAGAGGTCAGGCACGTGTTTGCAGAGGTGTTAGAGGAATATGGGATTAAGTACACACGTGTCCCAATAGAGCCTGGCCTTCATGACTGTGACTGGATTCCACCATCCCTGATGGACTTTTACTTGGGAGTAGAAGAAGATTCCTTTAACACAGTGGATGTGTTTACAAAGCATGGAATAAGGTAAGACAGGTATTACTCATCCTTTTTTGTAGTAAAACATTAAGATTTTATCAGTTCCTGATAGTATCTTCTGAAAATGGAACACCACCTTTCTCTTTCCTCCTAGGACTTAGAGAGGTTCAGGAGGAGCACAAAAGTGCCAGGGGCTTAGGAAGTTTTGTTTGAACAGAGATGAGTCACTTTCCACTTGAAAAGGAATGTTATTTTCAGGGTATGCTTCTCAGCCTTTCTAGTGAAGCTGCATCAGCCTGGCATCTGGAATGTCAGGAGAAATGCTGCATCAACGCTGGAATTTTAAAAGTATTATCTAAGGAAAGTTTTCAAGAACTATATTTTCATCTTCCTATTATATTAGAAAAAGGGTTTTAAGTAGCAGGAAAGAAACTAATTAGAAGCAGGTATTTGTTATAGAAGCAGGTATTTGTTAAGGGGAAATAATAAGCTCTGAGAGCTGCCAGTGCCAGAGCAGGGGATCACTGCTGTAAGCAAACAGCCTGGTCAATGTCCTGCATCTCAGGGGCCAAACCCAGAAAGCTCAGCCCTTCCCCCAATAAAATCCTTCTCTTAGAAGCTTAGACAGTGTTTTATGTATTAAAGGCCTTTCACTAAGAGACCCTTGCAGTCTCCTGTCCTTTGGAGCAGATGTCATTACTTCCTCAGTCCACTGAAAACATTATCTTCTGGGATGTGTATATATATTTTTATATATATATATATATATTTGTATCAGTTGTTCTGAACACCAGCAGCAGGCTGGCATTTCTCCTTTTTCAACAAGAGCCAAGCTGAGCTCTTCTGTGATCCAGCCACGATTCAAAGACTCCAGCCATGATTTCTTCCAAAAATGTTTTCATCCTGCCCTCACATACAGTGGCTCAGCTCTCCTGGACTCACCCAGGCCACACTTAGAACTGACACTTGCAGCCAGACTTGAACAAAGAATTGTGTGAAGCTAAGAAAGGGCGTGTAGGTGGTGTCCTCTAGGAGTAACAGTTTGTCCAGTTATTATGGCTCTTTGATACATCCTGGCAGAAGGCTTCTTTAGCTGGGTGGTTCCCATTTTATTTCAGTCACTTTTGTTTCTACTTAGCTGAGGGTTATTTTTGAGGCTTAAATTATTTTGATGCTGTGATATTTCTCATTTTAGTGCTGCTCTTCCCTTTTGGGACAATAAAATGCACCTGTAAGCTCACAGATGCCAAACACCACACTGTGCTGGGGCTGTGCTGGGCCTTGCTGTCCCTGCAGAACTGCTGCCCAAAATAGGAACTTTTCAATCAGGAAAATTCTAGTTTTACTTTTGTTTATAGTTAAAAGTTTTAAAAAACTCTTTCCTCTTTTCTATCTTAAAATTTAGGTAAATTTTGATTCCCAATTCACTGGACATAACACAATCCTCTACCTACCTGTCCAGCATTAACAGCCGTGTTCCTCCTCTGGCTGCAGGTGGGCAGACGCGTACATCGGCCTGAGCACCATGGGCAGGAACATGTCTGTCAGCAGCATCCGCAGCGCCATCGACAGCGCCGTCCTGCGGCTCCCGGCCAGGGCCGCGCGCGGCGCCACCGTCACCATCGAGCTGATGGTGCACCCGGGCTACCCCAGCGTCCCACCCGCCGGCGGCTGTGGGGAGGGACCAGATGATTTCTCACAGTCCTGGGAACGCCTCCATGAACTCCAGACATTAATTAAGCCGGAGCTGCAGAGCCATTACAAAAGCAGGAACATTCAGCTGTGTTCATTCAAAGATCTTTAAATAAATGAGCAGACATCCATTCCTCCACCCATCCACCCATCCATCCATCCCTCCATCCATCCATCCTCTGAACACAAGCAGTTGCTGATGTCCAGAGAAGTCAGATCACTGTTATCAGTGTCACAGGCCCTGGTACAGCTTACAGGAGCTGTGAACAGCCTGGGATGGGAATGGGCACCACCACCCTGTGAGCAGCTCCAGGCAGTGCCCCAAAGCCCCAGCTGCCAGTTTTAAGGCCACAACATCTGCTCAAAATGTGCCAAACTCCTGTGACAGCCCCTCCACAGCACCCCAGTGCAGTAGATGCTCCCAGGGCTCAGCTCCTGCCAGCAAAGGAGCAGCAAGGGGACAGACCTGGCTGTGAGACGCTGCAGCACAGCATCCTGAGGGGTCTGGTCATTTCTCCTGTCAGACTTGGTGGCAAAACGAGCACCGTGCTGGGGAGCGACACTCAGTGTCACACACAGTCAGTGTGTCAGTGACACACAGGAGGCCTGGACACCTTCAGCATTTGGTTCTCTGAAAGCAGCCAACCCCTCCACTCGTACCTGCTCACGACAGCGAGGGGTGCAGGGACACGTCACCCTCAGCCTTCCTCTGGGCAGCAGAGGGTCACACGTGGCCAGTGGGGTCTGCAGCCACCTCCGGGAGCTGCCTCAGCCGGCAGGAACTGTGTCTCTGCTTGTTTACATCGCCTCTTGGCACTGAGCCCCCCTAGGAAAGTAACATCAGCCACAGGCCTTTTGGAGAGGCTTCTTATTTTTTGGATGACTTTGCAGGAGCAGCAACTGTTGACCCATCTGTTATTTCAGTAACTGCTGTGGATGAGCGCAGCAGCAACTGGTCCTGCACCACCCACTGCCCCTCAGGACAACCACGAGCTGTGCCAGGCACAAGCACGGCTGCAAGTGGAGAAGGTCCCTGTGTTTGTCCCTTTTATTCCTGTCACCACAGCATTCAAACTCCAACAAGCCCCAGCAGTGCTGATATGTTCTTAACTGCAGCCTTCCTCATGTGAAAGTAAGGACTTTCACATGAGGAAAAATTATTTTAGATTGTTTGTGCTCATTCTCTGCACAAGAGTGATCTCTTTAACTGGTTTTGTTAACCATGTCTTTTTAACATAAAAACCTTCAGTATGATCATCATTCTCTTAAATGAAAAATAAACTCAGGCTTTTTCTATTGCAAAGCTTCAGGAGGCTTCTGGGTTTAGTTACTTCTGGTGAGCGAACTAAGCCCACTCACCTGTCTGCTCCCACATCGCTGGAAGGGCCTCCCTTTCTATCATTCATGGGAACTGTGACCTTTCCTGTAACACCTCTGAAGAAGTTTTTGTTCTGAAAAAGTAGGAAAAACATCAAGGATGCGGTAGAAAATATTTTTCCCGATTCCTTCCTATATTATAGAAAATGCCTGAGCTGTGTGAGCGGGGCCGGGTGAGAGCAGGGCCGGTATTGTCCCCGGGGATGTCCCGAGGCCGCTCCCGGCGCTGCTGCCGGGGGGCACCGGGACAGAGCCGCGCCCGGAGCGCTCGGAACCGCCAGCGCCACCCGGTGCCCGCCGGGCCGCACTGCAGCCGCTGCCGGAACGCAGCGCTCATCGCTATGGAATTGTCACCGCGTGCTAATGGATCATTTAAACGTTATTATAAACATTTAAACTGCTCCATGTTCTAAGCGCTGGATTGGCTCTGATCGCACCCATCAGGACGTCACACACCTGTGGAATTTTGGATAAATTTCCTGGCAGCTGAGCACTGAAAACCTGAGGGCAGCCTTTACCCGAGCACTGTACTGCAAAAATTGATTTTGTAAATTCCTTATTTTTAAATCAAAAGCATTAAACCCCAAATTTCCATTTAATTAGAAAAATGAATAATGAACCACTAAAAGACTACTCAACAGGGAACCTTTCAATTGCATAAAATATAGGGAGATAAGGAAATTTTCAGTGGTTCTGTGAAAGCTTCAAACACAACCTGAGTTCAAATTAAAACACTACTACAATCCCAGCTAACTCCCAGACCTCCGTGAAAATAAAACCATGCCACAAAGCCTTTGAGAGCAATTTTTATTAGGGTAGCAGAATGGACTTGCAGAAAGCCTATACCAGTACTCCTGGGTGTAGTTTCACCAGTGCGCTGCTTTCACTGTGGATGTTCAACTGCACGTTTAGAATTCAGCATGGCTTAGGGAACCAGAGAGAACAAGAGCTTGATTTCCTGAGTTAGCATAGGACTTTGCACTTGGATTTCTCCTCCTCAGCCTTCAGCCACACAGGTGCCGGATCCCTTTGTTCAGAGGCTGCCCCAGACACGCCAGCACTTTGTTTACACGTCTCAGTTTAGCAATTGGACTATGAAGAACACACCAAGAGAACTGATAGCTGGATCTGTCTTCGCGTGAGCTCTGCAGCTGGATGGGAGCGGCTGGCGCGGCGCTGCGCGGCTCGGCCGGAGTTCCTGCAATCGCAGCCCTTCCGTCCCTTCCCGCGGCTCCGAGCACAGCCAGGCAGACGGACGCAGTCTTTGACCTGAGAGGCTTTACAACCACAGAGTAACTATTGAGTAGCAACGAGGGCAGCAAACTAGTGCTACAGTTTTGTTTCAAATAAAATTTAGAGAATGGTAAGTTTCCATGCCAACAGACATGATCAAAGGTACAGTGACTCAGGTGATGCAGAAGTTACACACTTCGGTTTGACAGATAATTTGGCATTATTTTATTATGAATCTGAGTGAGAGTGAACGAAACAAAATCAGTACCAACTTTCTGCAAATGAAGACACAAAGATGTGAAATTTGGTAATAGTGCTCTCACAAGCCTGAAAACACTTAGGAAATGCAAGTTTCCGTAAATAAGGTGAATGTGGTTTAACTTTATTTACCTGCCAAAGAATCTGTCTAAGAACACTTAAACATAAAATTTCTTAGCTCCCTAACTTATAAAAAAATTTACTTTCAACAGAGGTGAGGTACTGGGCTGTCATTGTTTACACTAAATTGGAAATGAAAGCCAGAGGAAAGGGACGAATGAGGAAATAGCAAATACACAAGACATTAAAATCAAGAGAGATCTACTGCTTGACACGCTAGTTCTGAAAGGTTGCAAAGGCAGAGGCTGTATTAAAACTGAATTTAGGAGTACAGGCAACCACCTAGGTGTCAGAGTTTTTTAACTCAGCTTCCTGCACATAGAAATGATATGTGCTCCCAGATACCAATGGATTTCTGGAAATAATTCATTCACTCCGTAGCTGACCCCAGCTGCAGAAGGGGAGACAGAGGTTGACTGTGTGGCAGTTTGACTGTGGAGCTGGAATCACGCTCGGGGCTGGGGAGGAAAGGCAGCAGAAGCAGCAGAGACACGGCAGAGGCTGCTCAGCTCTGAACAGAAAGGGCTCACTTCCCTTCAGCATGCGCAGGAGTGCCCCAGGGGATGCAGCTCCACTGGCACTGAGCACTGACTGAAGGCCCTGCCCCGTGTGTTGAACACAGCACGGCAGCCAAGCAAGCTCTGTCACACCTTATTGCTCAGGCCTGGCCTTGCAGTGCCGGGGCTGGGAACGGCTCAAGGGCCATCCCACAAACACAGATGCTCCTGGCGCATTCTGAGGGAAAACGTTCAGAGAGGACAGCAGTGCTGTCAGTTTAGCTCTTGAATTCAAAATTAACGATTCCAAAATAGTGATTTTAAACTCGAAAGACAGTTTATCACTTTGGTACCCTCTTGGTCCCCAATTTCTGGAACTCTCCCGGATTGGTTGCAATGTTGTTCTGTGCACGGTTCCTGCTACTCTGCATAGGTATTAAGGATAGAAGTGAAGGAAGTTTGCAATCACATTCCACTACTTGTTTTGCTACAGATTTTTTTTTCCAAGGTTTTCCAAGAGCAGAACATAAGCCATATTCTAATTCAATGACGCACACAAAAACTTGGGTTTCCCCGTTTAATAGACATTGGCCAGATTTACATCAGACCCAGACATTATTTCTGATTGGTTTTGTGGGGTTGGATTTTGTTTATTACGTTACAAACTGAAGTTCAGGGGAACTTGCAACAAGTCCCACAAAGCACAGTGCAACATTGAGAAAGAAAAGTAAATGAAACTGCCAAACACTCAATCATTTTCTGCCGGAACTGGGATATTTTTCCTAAGACATCACTTTGAGGAGGGGGTTAAAATTCAATGAATGAACTCAAGATAGTGGGAACTGCGAGGAAAAATAAGAAATGACAGCCACAACCTTTTCAATTTAAGGGCAGAATATAAGTCTAAGATATTTTTGATAAATTCTGACAAGAAAAAGAAAACAGCATACTTTAAAGTATATTGAAGCAGTGATTTTTAAACAAAGAAAGCAGAACTAGAACATCTTAAATTTTAATCCTTTCTTTACAGGTTACCTAGCCCACTTTTGATTAAGAAAACTGTAGAAAGTTAGTAACAGCCACAAGTTCACACCGAAAGGTGGCACTTGTCAATTTTCCATAGAGTCCTGCTTTACGGGGTGTCTCAAATGCACTGCTCCGATCTTCTATCATAGGCTGCTGACAGCACTTGTGTCAGATTTTAGTCCACTGGTCGCTTTTCACCATATTTCTTTGTAAACTCTTCAGCGTTCTTACAGAATTTTTTACGGTCCTTAGAGTATTCTTCAGCTAGGTCAGCCCGGAGAGGGTGCTCGGGCTGTGGATCATTCACCAGTGCTATGAGGGACTGGATTACTGTCAAAAGAAGTATAAATACCGTCAGAGACTTAGATGGTTAATTTTTCAAAACCAAAATGTAAGCAAAATTCCCCTGTAAGAAAAGAGCTTTAACTGCATTTAAATACATCCCCATAAATCTCGAGCCTTTTCAAGTGCAGGGCGTGAGTAAGCTGCAGTGATATGCCAAGATTTAGTTCAATGACCATGAATGAACACCACAAAATCGTATTTGTAAACAAAATCAACATGAATAGAGACCAAAGTGCAACTACAAATTATTTCCCATGTAACTGGCATCCCATCTAAAATCCTCTCCTATGGCTGAGAATGAATCCAAGTTCTCAGAGAGGTTCACTGAAGGGATTGGGTAAAGATGGAGTTTGCACCATGAAGAATTTCCCAACACCTGTCACAGTGATGCAGCTGCGACTGAGCCTCTTCTAGAAACCCTTCTTTCCAGCTTCATTTCCCTATGATTCTTACTTCTCCTATGAACAGCAGGCAGGTTTTCTCAACTGCCCAAGGCAGCCACCAGTAGAGATGCACTGGGCAAATAACAGGCTGAGAGCAGCAAGGTGCTCACAGCAATGTCACCAATGTCCCTGTCACTTCCTGAAGAAAAGTCATTCTTCAGGAAATGGAAATGCACCTGACATTTACACAGTGAAGCTCACACCCCACAGTGCCATTTATTGCTACATTTTTCTCACATACATCCTCACAGCCATTGGAAGCCCACAAGGATCAGGAGTCACACTGCCCAGCCACCCAAAGGTGTCAGTGTTCCTGAACGCAAGTTCATACAATGATGATCACTCCAGCAGATGCTGGAACACCAGAGTGGCTTTGTTTGGGGCACTAATTTCAATCATTTCCACCCATGGACAAACCTCAAAACAAATACTCAAAGCCATGCTCAAATCTGATGTTTGTCTCTGAACTGCTAAACAGGAACATTTCTTACCACAAATTCAAGTTTAAACTGCAACAAACTTTCTAAGGAATGCAGAATTGATACTGGCTTCCTTCTCAGTAACTCACCAGTCCTGGCCTTACAACAAGTGCCATCACATGGCTGAAACCAGCAGAAACACAGTGGCAATCCCACCTCACTGAGCAAAGCATGCAAAAACACTGCAGAGAAAATGTCTGTTCAATAACCTTAATAACAGTAACGTGCCAGAAAAAACAGGCATGGCAGAACAGGAGCTGCCTCAATACCCACACATATCCTGCCATAACAGTTGTTTTTAATATTAAGCATAAATTAATAAAAAGTACAGCAGTAAGATGCACATTCAGTATGTGAAAGGTAAGTTAATGGTTTATGATGAACTTAATCTCTTCACTTTTTTGACACCTGCATGAACAAAACCAATCACTTTGATGCTGTACTAATGATGTCACATTATTTCACTGAGAAAAGCTGAGAGTGATTTTTCAGTGCAGAAGAAATCTGAAGAAAAAGGAACAGACCTTTAAACAGGGTTTTAGTAACACTGTCACAGGTTCATGCAACCATGTAGAAACAATAGATGTTGACACTAAAACACTTGAAGAAAGAATTAAGACAAACAAAAAACCACAACAGGAGACCTTGAGAGATATGCAGCATTTTGAAACCCAGGATCAGTTCCAAATTCTGATTTTAGCACAGCTTTTATTCACTCTCTCAGATAAAAAGGGAATTGCTACTTCTCAGAGAGACACTGACTATGTTCTGCATGCAAACAATTGTTTCAGTAGTTCCAGCTAATGACAGCTTGTTTTTCAAGCTGGGTAGAGACATGTAAGTCCTTCAGTTAACTAGCAAGGGCTGACAGCACCAAGACAGCTGCTCAGGTGTGGAACAGAAACCTTCCACATGTTCTTTCCATCTCCTCTCTCCCACGATCTTTGTCCTGTATAATCAGGGATAAATCTACAACAAATTTAAGATCCTGGATGTCCTATGTCACAGGTTCTTTTTGCTGCCACCTCCATTTTCACCAACATTCACCTGCTTCATCTCTTCTAAAACAACAGAAGGAATTTTCCTGTTTTGTCTTTGGGCAGGATCACATAACTGAAGTACTTTCTTTAGCATGCTGGGGTACACAGAAAAAAGAAATCTTAAGCACAGCATGGTTTCCTATCAGGAACACAGACTATGTGAAAATAATCTTAAAGAAGAGCCTGGAAGAGAGAAGTATTTTTTCCTATGGAACAAGATACTTCAGTGTCACTGACGCTCTAGCATTGCCCTACTACTCATTTGAATTAATAATCTTAAAAAAATAAGCTTTGTTTTGCAAGGTTGTTTGCTTTCTATATGTATAATAATGAAAGCTTAATACCCAACTAACCATTACCTGCCAGACAACAAAATTCTCACCCCAACAACTCATGCAAGCAGAAGGAAAAAACTCATATTACACTAAAGTCTGCCACACAACCCGAGAAAACTTTTTTCCTTACAATATTTAGATTCTTATCAAAGACACTCTACACAGCAAGTCTGACAGCAATGATCTTTTAAGAACTACAAGTTAATCTGTGGTATTATTTCAGATTTGGTTTAAGACTCCTGTGATATTTCAAGCCATATGTTCCAATCACTGAACCACATGGCAGATTATAAAATATAGAAAGCCTTGAGGTTTTCGACCCTTTCTTTCAAACATCCAGGAATTTACTGAACACCTTTGGATTCTAAAGTCACTGTTTAAAAAAAAAGCCACAGAATGACCCCCCACACAAAGTACCAGCAAAATTGTAAAGTATGCTGAGGACACTTCCTTAATAAACTCCTGAGTCATGAGCAGTTTTGTGGTTTCCTGGAGGTGGAAATGCCACTTCAGTGCCAGTACCTCCCATTCCAGTAACAAAATGAGATTCCACAGGAGCTGTACTCTGTGCTCACCACATGTGATTCATGACACAAACCTTACAATGAATATACCCTCAGAGGGCTGAGAAGCTGACAAGTGAAACATTATTAGCTTTAAATTCAAACACTCTACAAAGTTTCTCAATATCCAGTTCCTTCTCCACACAGAGTCCTACCTTGGTCAGTTTTGGTTGCTGGCTTCCAGTTTTCAGCACTAATTACTGGCAGACAAACCTGCCCCTTTTCATCGATGTTAGGGTGATAGATCTTTGTTTTAAAGGTAATCTTAGGAGGTTTGAATGGATATTCTGCTGGGAAGTTGATTTCAATTCTGAAGGCTCCTTTATCGTATGGAGGATTGTCCTGCAAGAAGAAGGCAGAATGTCAAGAATGTGGCATATGCTAATGGCAACAAGTGATACAGACTTGGATTTCTTTGATCTCTTGAATGACCTCTTTGAAAGGCATTTTCTACCAACACTACTGCCAGGTTTATGTGTCAGGAAACATCAAAACCTATGTGAGAGGCAATACAACCTGAACATTTGCACCCACCCTGGAAAAAGCAGGCTGCCATTGTCCTACAGCTGGCTAACACTTCTATGGGTAAGAAAGCACCCAGCTCCATTTACTTCCAACTCAAGGCCATCTCTAGTAAGTAGTTTTATTCCCAGCTTTGTGTTTCAATACACATAGTAAACTCTTTCCAAGACACAAACAGGAAGCCTGAGAAGGGAAATGGGTTTCTGAGCAGTTATTTTGTGTCTCACAACATGGTGGCATGAACAGCAATGCAGTTTGGTTTGCCAGATCTCCCTAAATGTTTCGAGAACGTTTTTGTGCTGACTACACAAAAATCTGCTGAGCATTCATTGGTACTAAAGATAGATATTCACTGTGTTTGCTGATGAGAACATTCTGAATTTGTATGCAGTTTTAGCACCCACTCTTATCAGATCAGTTTTGAAGGAGCAGGATGAGAGAACTGTGAAGTGAGCAAAGCAGTTCTTCATGCTGAAACAGAAAAAACAATGCCCAGAATTTCACTTAGAAAAACCTGTTAGACTATTGATACTGATACTTCAGATGCTGCACAAGAGAGGCAGAACAAAAATAAACTATTGCTACATTTAAAGCCTATGAAAATATAATTCTGCACTGAAAACAGTAACTATGGAATGAAGCCTTTCCAAACACTGCAGTGGGAAATATCATAGGATGAGAGTTTCCAGTTGGTGTAAAGTATAATCACACAGATTCCTCATTAGCAACCAGACCCTTCCCTGCAATCAATTCCACTCCAGAATTTACCAATACTAGGGGGTGGGGAGCGTTCTATTAAAATATTTGTCAACAGAAAACATTTAATTTTAGGCTTATCCATGTGGAGAATCTGGCTGTGTGTTTGTAAGAAATACAGCAGTTTCTGCCAGGAGGAGAAGAAACTACAGCAGCTTTAAAATCACTTTTTACCCAAGCAATCCTAAAACCTTTGGAAATTGAACTAATAACTTGTGGTGGTGGTGACAACTTAGGCAGTCACTGCCCTCTTCCCCCACAGCTCAATTGTTCTTGCCTCCATCACGTGCTGTAATTTGTGAGGATGTTCAGTGAACTGACATGAGAAGTGACCTGCCTTAAAAACATCCACTTTCTTCACTGTATCTCTTACATGAATGAGGAGCCTGGGCTACATAGCCTTGTTTTGATGTTGAAATCAAAGCTTGGCCACCCACAGGACACAAACTCCTTCATTCTACAATTCAGACAGGAAAAGGTGATACCAGGTATCTTCAATTTGCTTCTCAATTGAGTGAACACCCTTAAATACTAACATTTGTTCTGAAGAACAAAATATGTTACAAACAAGAGCTTTAAAGCTTTACAGCTCACCTTTATGTTATCTTTCACAGTAATTCTGTATGAACACTATTAAAAATAATAAGCATTATCTTTCACACCTTCATTAAGCAGCTGACCAAGAAATGCTCAGTTACAGCATTTAATAATCAGTAAGTGGTTAGTCCTACTAAAGTATGTGTCTTTAAACCCTAAGTAAGAACATTTGCAAAATGGAAATAGTACATGAAGCAAAAACACAGAGAAAAAAAGTTTAACTTTCAATGAGCTCGTGTATTGCATTTTTAAGCCATCAATTCTGGTACCAAAAATAGCTGAAGAGACAGTAACAATAAAACATCTATAGCATAACCTCAGAATAAAAACTTATCCTACTCTTTGAAAACAAACAACACATTCAAAATTACTACAGGAAGTGTAATTTCGTAACAAAATTCTCCATTAACTATACCAGCAGTGAATTTGAGGCTATTTCCCCTGTAACAGGACATTTAACAAACCAAAAGGCAGGTCTGCAGCACAGTTCACTGCACCAACATTTAAACACTTGTGATGCTGCAAAGCTTTGCAAAACAAACACCATGCTCATCCTCTGTCGAGCAGAAACTGTTAAATATAGCTGCTGTACACTGCACATTCCTAATCCTAACAGGAATAAACAAGTATTTTTGTGTTTTGCTTTATTAGTCATATTTACCAAGCTTATACTGCTTCAAAGTATTATCAAAGCACTAAACTGTTACACATGAACCACAAAGTGGCTGATTAAAGCAAGTTGTTCCTCAGCTCTGTCAAATTTCAGTGTCAGATCCTGCTTGCTTTGTTTGCAGGAATAGTGGCAGCCACTCCAAGGAATCACTTGCAGGCACATAAGTAAACAGCAAACTTAATGTATTCCACAGCATTTAAAGTGTAAAGGCCCAGCCATTACCTCAGCCTGTGCCATGTGAGCTCCAGAGCAGTGTCTGACTAACGAGGCAGAGATGTCTCAAAGTCTTGCTTAGATAATAAAAAGGCAGACTTACACTGGTTGGGGAGGCTTTTTGGCAGCACCCACAGAAAACCACAACTGCTTCCCTCAAGGCCCATCCCCTACTGCTGCAGACTAAAGATAGCTCTTAGAACCAAGCCAGCCATTTCCCACTGCTGTGGGCCACAGCAGTGGGAAATACAAGGGGTGAAAATCCAAGTGACTTTCAACCAAGAAACCAACACATCACATTTCCTGCTTTCCCCTTAGTAACAAAACCCTCTCTATTTGACCAATAAAATAATTATCTACTTTGATTAAACATTCCCTAAAAAGACTGTAGTGTTTTTTAAAAAGAAATAAGTGAAACAGATTTATTTTGGCACTAACTAATGCCTAAATAAAGATACTACTTTCTTTTAAAGAGCTCACTTTGGAAAATCCAAATCTTTTCCTTGCATTGAATTTTTCCCAATACTCAATTTTATCCTAGTAATAAATCTAGTAAATTAAAAAACTCCCACATATTAAGGAGTAAAAGTATTTGATATTTCCTTTCTTTTTCTTATGATCATCTAGATTTTGTACTTTAGGCTTAATGTGAAACCAAACTTCACTTGCTTCCCCTTTCCAACACCTTTCCCAGCAGCCCAGTGCCACCACAGAGCTCCAGCCATGTGTCAGCCCAGGCCCACAATAACCAATTATTTCATGGTCACCAGCAGCAATACTGAGCTGTGGATTTATGAGACACAAATGATCCTCATTTTATTTTAAAGCTCATAAGGAGTAGTCTATACTCACAGGAACAATAAGCCCTTGCCAGGTCAATAAATTAGCTTCATCAACCTGGATATTACGGAAGTTTTTCATTCCACATTTGCGGATTTCTTCAAGCTCCTGAAAAGTAAAGAAAAGTGTTAAGTGTAAGTTAATAACTGTATTAAGCAAGATGCTCACATTTATTTTTCAACATGTTTAAAGGTCAGCGTGGGTTTCTTTAATTAGTGATGGCAACCCATGTAAATGAGAAATAAAATTTCGTACCTACAAAAAGTAAAATTCTCTGAGATATTGAAACCCTTATTTTCTGAAATGTGAGGAAAACACAAAAATGTCTTGTTATTAACACCATTATAGACACAACAAAGCAGAAGTATTAAAAAATTACATTAAAAATATTTTTCTATCTGAAATGCAAATCAGTGCCTTTGGTCACAGACTATTGATAATGCTCTGAGGTGCAGAAATAAAATGCATCTTAGGATTTGTGTGAAGGAGAACAGTGATTTGGAAGAACTATTTCATAATAGTTTTAACCAGGGATAAAACCACTGAACACACCAATTATTTCAACTGAAAATGAACAAATTCCTGCATGAACAGCTTACTTTGATACTAACCCAGAAAAATATCAATCTAAGCCAAACAAGCCTTGTTTAGAGCAGTAACTTGAAAAGATTCAGCTTTTTCTCTGTTTAGTACCTCAAAGCTCACAGTACACATTAGGATTCCTCTCTTTAAAGCTGTGTCAGTCTTGAGCAAGGCTATCTTTCTGCACCAGTTGAGCTATTTTTAATCAGTTAGTGAGCCAGGTATCACCAAAATAAGTATTTCAGTATTTTTTTATTAAAAATGATGTGTAGGCCCTACTGTAGGGTCTGTTTCCTGGAGTATTTCATAAGACCTAAAAAGAAACACCTCAAGGTTCCACTTTTATTTCCCCCACAACAATTACAGTCCTTTGCGGTTGAACTCTGCCATTTTATCTTTAAAGAGAATTTAACCAGATATGAATTCAAAAATCATCCACAGTGAAACATAAAAGTTTCCCAGTGCTTTTAGAACTGCAGCACATGCCTGGTGGCTGCATAGGTTAGGAAAAATATTGCTTATACAGCAGCACTGGGGTGCTCTGAAGGTGCTCAGCTCTGCACTGGGTGCAGGCATCTTGCAAAATTAGGTTGGCTATAATTATGATAAACCCACCAATTGCAAGCAAAGGCACTACACAATGAAAACCAGAAGAGATCAGTTTTTCTGTTACAAGTGCTGCACTGTCCATAGCTCTGTGTTCATCTTGGATCAAACCTTTGCATTTGACTGGCAGATTTAATACTTGCAGTAACCTCTTGCATAAATTCAGCATCATGATAAAATTCAACCCCAAAGGGAAAACGAGAATTCATGTGAATTCATGTGAAACAAAAATCACGAGAGCCACATATCAGCAAATGAACATTTATATTCCTACCCACTGCATCCACTAAAGCAAAAGCATACTCTGAACACAGAAGTTTAACCTTGGAGGATTGGATACTGAACTGAAGCCTAACACTATCTTCATGACACTGACTTTTTAGTCTAGACCTGGAATAATCGCTAAATTCCACTGCTGCTAGATTTATGCAATGTCACAGACAGTTTGGGTGGTTTTTTTTTAAAGAGCTAAGAGGATTATCCTATTTCCTTAGAGCAGGAAAACATAAACCCCCCCAAAATAATCCCATGAAGCATATTTATAGGGATAGAGAACAACCCAAAATATTCAAAAGCAAATAACCTTTATGATCACAGCTCTAAGAGGTGCTTTGCCATCACTCAGAGTGCAAATCCCCACAGTGCCCTGAGTGCTCCTGCACAAAGCAGCAGCTCCCAGGCTGACTCTGCCCTGACAGGGTCAGGAGAGGAACTTGCTCTGAACTGAGTTTTGCTGCTCACTCCCATCACACACAGAACTGTGAAGCCCTGGCAAATCACTACTTCACAGCATGTAAAAGGAATAAATTCCACTCTACACCAGATGTAACACATCAAACACTAGGAACGAAATAAGCTAATTAAGCAGTAGGTATTTAAGCATGAAAAAATGTGCATCACCACAAGTGCCTTCACTCTAAAACAAGGCAAGGAAAATGGGTTTAGACTATTTTCTAGTTACTATAATAAAAACATGGACATGACAGAAATCTCCCCAGTTTTGTCCAGTGGGACTGCAGCTCCCATGCAGGAGATTTTGTCCCAGGTTCAGACAATAGCATTGTACTGCTGCTGGCCCAGAGAACAATTGTCCACATGCAAAAAAGGAAGGATTATGACTCTATAAGTCAGGTATGCTATTAAGCCAATAAAACAAATTAGAAAAGCGTGGCTTCACATTGCTGGAAAATCAAACACCTACATTTTATAGTTAGATTCAGGTTAAAAAACTGGATGCTGAATTAAGAAATGCAAGAATCCCATACAGAGATAATTATAAATTTGTAAAACTTTGTATGCCATCAATGAAAAGTTAAAATAAATATGCAAATTGTTTCCCATTTTTTCTCAAGTCCACCATATGAGAGAAAAGAATTAAACAGTACAGAGGCACTAAACTAGACAAAAATTATTCAGGTGATCTTCCTCTTTAAACTGACACGTGAGGCCTTTGCAGGAAATCACTTCCAAAATCCAAGCCGTGGTAAATTACTGGAGTGTGGCAGGCCTGTACTCTGCCCTTCTCCTGCGGGAGGAGCTGACAGCTGTGTGAGGGACAGGCAGGGATAAACCCGGCAGCTCCGCGCCTCACACACGCAGCCAGGACTGCAGATGTCAGGGACAATGCAGCCACCTTCGCAGGGCATGCACCTGAACTGCAGGCTTAGACAGATTGCACTTTATACTAGAAATTACTTGTCTTATACTAGGAGTGTTTCAGACTTCGTATGTCACTCCAAATGAATCAACTCCGCGGTGGAGTTGTTTACAAACAGCTTCCTCCCCACTACTGTCCCCACAACAGCAGTGTAACACTACACAAGCCGTGCTTTCGGGAGTGGTAAGAGCTTCACCATTCACAATTTAAGGGTGTGCGGGAAGGTTGTTTTGGTTTTTTCTTCTGGCAACTGCCAAAACCCATAGTACAGATCTAACTGCCTCAGGGCTAGGGAGGCAGACACAACTGCAGTATAAAAGTACTGTTAAAAAAGTGAACGAGCTACTAAATACTTTCAAGCAGCACAGATTAAAAACTAACAATACGTTTAACATGGGCTTGAGCAACTCCAAAGGGACAAAAACTACTTTATGAGGTAAAAGGATACAGTCCAGATACTTATTTCAAAGTAATACTTATGAGTCTAGGCAGACAGTAAATAGATTAATTCCTTTTCTTGTCCTCCACCCCTCAATTTTGTCAAGTAACATAATTAAAGGAGCATAGGAGGAGCATAACTAAAGGTTAGATGGCTGCAGTGAGAATTTCAATCAATCTTCATTCCCTACTCCTTTATCAACCTTGCACGTGACCTTGCTGCATTGGTTAATCCACTTGAAAAACTGAAATGTCTTAGTTCATGGGGCTCTCTTGCAAGATGATGTTTGTAATTTGGAAATATTCAGACAAAGTGTTACACACAGCACATGAAATGGAGAAAACAGCGTTTCAGAGGTGGTAACTGATCTTCAAGCATATAATGCTGAAGGTAGTCATAAAAGTACATACTACTTCTCATATATAACCATTAAAGGTTTAAAATTGTCATTTTCAATACTGTGTAGTCATTTGCACAAATCAGAAATTAAATGTTTGAAAGTAGAAAGAAAAGCGGCATCAGCTTAAAATGTAGCTAAGGCTTTTAAAAAACCTTCCATGTTTTGTCCGTGCATCTTTCAAGCTTTATGACTTCTCTAAAAACCCAAGCCAGATAGGAAAATGCAGTGAAGGCAAATACTTGTAAGAATGCAATCCCAGAATATGGGAGTAAGAGCTCACACTGACTTTAATAAGTTCTGCATTAAGCCCAGAAGGCTACTAAATTCACAAATAAAACCAAAAGTCTCCTGCAATAACTCTAAACCATTACTACAATTCATATTTATCTGTTTATGGATACATTCTCAGAAAAAATGCCTGTAAGTCAAACAGGGTCCAAAACACTGATCAGGAACTGGCCAGCTTCACTTTCTGGATTTACAGTACAGAGAAGTCTTAATACAACACCTTAAAATCTCATCCTACCACACACACAAAAAAATCCATCACAAATCCAACCAAAACCAGAAATAGAATTTAGTTCTTTTACGAATCAGCAGTAAATTTCCTCTGCAACATTACAACCCTGTATGCTCACTTCTTACTGACTGAGCAATTCTACTTTTTGGCACCATATTTTCATTTGATTAAAAACCCTTTTGTCGATTCTCAGTTTCAAAAAGGGAAAAATGCATCAAATATTCTCACTTCTGCCTAAGGACAGTCATACGTTGCTCAAAACCATATTTCCCTTGTTACTAAGAACTGAAGTTTGGATCAATTTAGAATTATTTTTCAAGTATCAGAGTTGTTTAAAACCTCTTTATTTGGGAGCACTACAGTGTTTACAGGACCACAGCATCCTGAAGATTGCAGGCCACCTACCTGGGTGTGGTCCCATGATTTCAGTTCAACAGTTGCATAAATGTTTGACTATGCAACTATGGAAGCAGAGTAAAAACAATAAAATTAAAATAATTGTCTACATATCTCACTTCCTATGTGAAGCGTTATTTACTCTTTAAATTGGTTTTTAATTTCTATCACTAAAGGTAGTTTTGAACATCTAAAAACCAGGAAACCAAAGCATGGATCACACTTGGGGCAGCACAGCCTTCCCCAAGAGCACCCAGCCACTCTGTGGGAGGTGCAGCTCAGCACCACACGCTGTACCCTGCAAGTACTGTGAGTGTCCAGCAGCAGAAGAGTCTTCCCTCTGCACCTCCCCAGCATGGAGAATGGCTTCTTTTACATTAGTGGGTGGCAACTGTGCAAAGCCTTTCCCTGTAGTCTCTGGGAGATCTGTGTTCCCCATCATACGGCCTGGAGACAATTTTCTTTCTATGAGACAGGGCCATGAAGCCCAGCACCCCCTTCAAAGAGAAGCCTTAGATCCTCTCCTAAATACAATCAATCCATATTTGCCTGTTTAAACTCTGAGAGACTCTCCACAACATCACGTCCTTGACAAAGATTCATTCCCACTGGTCACATTTTACAAGGAGTCAGGATTCAACAACTGGGGCTCTTTGAAGAGGTGTAATGGTGGCTCACAGATCAAACCTCTACCTCAGATGTCACTGGAATATGAGTCATTAGCCATGTTTATTTCATGTTTTTGCTAAGCTAGGTGTGCTCCTGGAAGGGCACACCTCCACGGAGCTGCAGTGAATCAGGGGAGAAGGCTTCAGTTAGGTGGCACTATTTGATGGGATAAAGCTCAGCAAAAAGAGGCCATAAAAAAGGTCTTTGGCCTAGAGAAGGTGATTTGTTCAAACACACCCTCAGATAACAAGCTAATCTTGTCTTCATAACTTGAATTCATGTTTAAAATTGAACAGTACAAGTACAATGGCAAAATTTGTAATGCTTGTTTCACACAGAGATTTGTGAACTCCAGATGCAAATGGCTTCCCCAACAGGAAAAGGGCATCCATTCCCAGCTGGACAGTGCACACGACTGGCAGCTTTCTACAGGCAGACACTGAGTTATTATGGATGTACTGCATCCAGTCTCTTCGAGCCATGGTGATTAATATGAATAACTATGATGCATGACTTGAGTCCAGAAAAAATGCAGTACTTCAAAATGTTGGCAAGACCTTAAGGAAACAGGGATTGCTTAATTTTATGTAACTATAAAAGGTTTAGTCTCATTTATCAAAGACAAGCTTGATTATTTTGCTCAAAGAAAAGACAGTTAATGCTTCTCCTAAATTATTTTAAAGGTAATTGACTGACACAGTGAAAAAACCCTATTTCCTTTAGTTATAATCACTCATCATTCCAAGACCCTTACAAAGACACCCCAAAGACTATTCCCAACTGCAAAACTTCAACAGTGAAAGACTTTAAATCAAAGTGAATCTGGGACTCTAACAGTGATATTAGGTTGATATACCATGTGAGTCTGGACCTTCACATCATGCTGCAGCAATCCTGATGACATCATCCCTACTCTAAAAGAGAGCTCTACTTTGTTCCTATCGAGATGAATGGCAAAACCAGAGCCTTTTGGGCTGCCTTGACTCCCCAGAGCAGGAAGGGAACTGCTGATTTAACAGCCTCTGCAAGTTGTGGGACAGAGCATCCCACAGCTCCTGAACTGCATAAAACCCACACACAACACAAACAACCCACAGATATTAGGCAACAAAAACAAAAGTGAAAATCTAATAGGTAAGTTATCAATGTCTCCTTCATTCCCACACCACTCCCTCCAAGAAACAACTGCCACACCAATTTTCTAGAAAATAAGGTCACATTATCAAAACTCTTTTCTACTGTATTTTAGTCTGAAGTACTAGCTAATGTTTCAGAAGTATAGTGAAAATGAGAAGGGGGCCTGAAAAGCAAGAGGCACTGAAAATATTAAGAACAATTTCTCTTGCCTTTCAGATTTTTATTTCCTATTTTAAATTACCAAAAAAAGTTGAAAACACATATTATTACTATCAGAGTAATAGTGATGTGCTTCTGAACAATTAATGTATTTTTTCAGAACAGGCAGAAAACCTGCCTTACAAAAATAGTAAACAATTATTTAACTTTATATCTGAAACTAAAGGAAACCTTATTTGAGTGTAAAGCAACAGACATAGTGATTATGATACTAAAGCCCTGGGAAAATATAGAGCCATCAAAAATGAAATAAAATATGAATTCCATCTCACCAGGATACTTAAGGAGAATTAAATGTTTATGCTTACTGATTTCTAATATATATGAAAGACACTGCACACAATCTATCTACTATTTAATTTTTAAATGCTCCAACAAAATGAGTCTTATAGAAGCACTGCTGAGCTATTGGTTTCTTCCAAAATAACCAAGTTATAAGGGTTATTTATATATCTGCTCCATTATGGAAATGCAACTTCAGGACATGCCATGAACATGTCCTGGTGAAATCCCAGCCCTACTGGGGGTCCACGTCCTTGAAGCCAGCTGTAAAACTGGTATTAAAGGATTAAGTTTAACAGAACCACCCAAGTATCTGTCAAATCCCAGTGCAGGGTTGCTCTGCACCCCACAGGGGCAGGTTTTTTAATAAGGCTGAAACATTGCTCAACAGTTACGGGGTCTTTCCCCTCCATCTCCCAGGACTGGCCTGTGAAGTTCATTGATTTCCCCACAGGCTCTTTGCATGCAAATCTGCGTTCTGCCACAGCATTTTACAGATGAATAAATTTTATGCCACTATGTACGTGTGTCCTAGGCAAACCTCACTGCTTACAGTTTGTGATGTTAATTGGCAATTATATACAGCACATAAAATAAATTTGTGTGCTTTGGGGGCAATGGTTACTTTTTTCCTTCTATGAAGTACCTTCCTCCTCAAAGAAAATAACGAGAAACATAATCCCGAGTTGTATTTAACCACAACCTATACGTGCTCCTGGTTACAGCCCAACCGGGGCCGAGTTTCCATTTCCAAGTATCATCCACGGTTCAGAACAAATAAGAGTAAAGACAAAAACATTACCACGTCCGCAGCGAATGAAGAAACTTCTGAACCCAGATCCATGTTTCTGTATGATAAGCCTCTTACTCATACAAGGAAGAGGTTACTCTCCGAAACAACGAAAACGAAATTATTTCATCCCTGGGCGTCTGGGGACGGTTCCTCACCGGGGCGAGCGCGGGGGAGCGGCGAACCTCCCCCCGCAGGGAGGGAGGGTGGAGAAGGCGCTTCTCTGCCGAACCTTCCCCCGGCAAGGCCGCCGAGCCCTCCCGCCGCCCCGGGGATGCCCCGGCCCCGGGGCGGCGGCATTTCCTTCCCCCCGTCCCTTCCTCTTTGCTTAGTCACCCTGGAGCCCCCCGAGCGAGGGGGTCGGGGCGGCCCGCGGCGCCCTCCCAGCGCCCCCGCCCAGCGCCGGGCGGCAGCCGGGCCCG
>VWYO01023307.1:128642-169601 GCA_013400275.1 Rhadina sibilatrix
TGTGCTCGGTTCGGTTCGGCTCGGCTCGATTGGGCCCGACTCGGCCCCCGCCGCCCTGAGGTCTCGGTGGTGCCTTTTCAATCACCAGTCCCTGATTTAAAAGTGTTGCTGTGCCTTTTTCTCTTGACTGTGCTTCTCCCAAATTCGGTACCATCTTCCTCGGTGGGCAAGAGAGAACTACCTGTAGTTACAGGCTTTCTCAAAGAAGCCCATATCCTCTTTAGAGCCCTTCATAAGCTTCATTTCTTAGTTTCTTACTCTGAAGGGAGGGGGAAAGGTGATTTCAGAAAAGGCATCTGACCACAGAACCATCCTCAGCTCCGCTGGTCTCTGGTGAAACCACCCTTGGCTTTACCTCACCTTGAGCAGCCCAGTCCAGCCTCACCCCCTGCTTCCAGTGTCCAGCGATTTCTGAGAGGAAAGTGCTGTGGAAGAGGAGAAAATCCAGTCAGTACCAGTCATGCTGTCATTTCCATGTCATATTTAGCCCTTTAGTGCAGCTCTTACTGTAGCTGCTCCCCAGCTCTGATCCACAGGATGCAGCACCAGTGCAGGTGTCCTCGGGTATCCAAGACGCAGGTCTGGCAGAACTAAGTTACTACATGGGCCTGGGACCTAAGTTACTACATCACATAGAATGCCACCAGACATCTGTGTTCAGGTACCTGATTTGCTCCCTAAAACCTTCTCCACTGACCCAGTGTACTCAGGAATTACTCCAGGACTGCTGGATATGTGGCCTCAATTCCCCTTTCCCCCACCCCTGTGTAGGTTCTTGTCCTCACTTGATCTAAACTTTTCCTACAGAACAAGTCACCAACAAAGTTCTAAGCTCTAAAATAAACTTTACATACTCATACAACCTGAAAAAGGAAATGTTGTGGTTATTACAACATGCTTTCAAAAACTTGTAGAAATGCAGCAGAAGTTTTTAATTATGAAGCACAGGATTATAATCTTAAAATTAGTCATTGAATAAGCTATTTGCTTATCAATATTTACATTAATATAGTGCATATTGCTACGAAACTCAATCAACATTTGTTAATGAAATAAGCTATACAGCACCTACAGGAATCATCTTAATCCTCACCTACTTCATATGCATATTATGAAATAGTTTGTAAATAGTTATTAAATACATTTGATGATCATGATAACTTTATTCTATTGGATATGTAAAGATTTTTGCATTCATTTTACTCCAGGAAAACGGAGTCAGAGGAAGCTGAAAGAGGCAGACCCTCGTGGGGAAGTAGTGGAGAGATGCAAAGCGAGCCTGTGCTGGCTGGGTGGAGAAGTTACACATGTGCCAGGCAGGCACGGGCTGTGAGAAAGCAGAAGCTGCAGACACTCTCTGAGGATTCTTGATGTGCTGCTGAAGTGGGATGTTGGTGATGAAGATTTAAAAATGCTGACATCTGATAAAAGAGCTAGTTCAGATTCTATGATTGTGAAATGTAGAAATACCTAAATCTGATGCCATGGTAACTTGGAAGAAGAGTTCTTACAACTGATTATCCAGATGTCTACAAATATGAAAAACAAGCTGCTTCAGATACTATCTTGATTTCTTTATTTGCCAAAACTCTATTTATATCTTCAGCTCATCTTTATTTGACTGCACATTTTTTCAAGACTACCATATGTCTTTGCATATTTTCTAAAGATTTTTTCCCCAAAATACAATTATTCTGTCCCTCATCTATACCTGCATTGAGACACAGAGCCAGCAAACACCAGAGAGTACTAGAAGCACCACAGGGAATTCTGAAATGACTATGTGTAGTTTTAATCCATGAATTTACAGCTTGTAAGAGAGTGTCAGAATTAGCTGGGATAATTATAAGATAATCCGCATTTCCTTTAACAAGACAAAAATACCTCCCACACTATAACTAACAACAGCCCAGCCAGCTCTTAAGAAATTGGTGTTGAGTGCAGCTGTCCTCACAAATTGACACTTAATGTTGAAATCATTTATTACAGCAGTGTTTGAGAAGTTTACACAGGATTGGGCACATCTCACACACCTGCTGCCAGTACCCTGGATCCTTCCAGTGCCCGGGCCAGGCTGGATCCAGAGCAGGTCTGATAGTGCCAACACTCATGTGCATCTTGTGGGTGACCAAGGACTGCAGTCCTACTCCCAGCACTGGATCTCACCTGGATGCCAGTTATTAAGTCAGGACACGCTGTTGTACAATCCTGGAGAAGCAGCAGAAATTTCTTTTCAGACAGAATTTCATCAATTATACCTCCTACTCTTCTGTCAGCAGCAAAATCCAGGTCATTTGTTACATACCTTGGAAGATGGTTCTGCATTTTTAAACTTGCCTTTTGGTGTGGTTTCTAGGTTGTATCCATTATTTTACTTGACACTTAAGAGTGTCCAGAATGCACGTTTTAGTGTTTATCCTGTCATATCTTCAAAAGATTGGACACTATACTTACGCCTGCCCTCTGCCAAAGATAACTTTCTACCACATTTCCACTTTTTAAAGCAACATAACTTCCACTTCTAAAAAAGAAATTGTGCAAGCAGACTTTGTGAACAAGTGAGCCACAAGAACCCAACTATTGAAAACTTCAGAAAAAAATTCTCCTGGCTACTTTCCTGTTGTGAAATGGCCATCTGAAAGAAAACAAAAAACCTAATGAAAACTGAAGGGAAGAGAAAAGATTAAGAATAATTTGGTTGATGTATGGAACCTTGGTACCCCCACATTGTGCTTATGAGAGGGAGACATCACTGCACCACAGGAACAACACAACAGAACCAGGGAAGGTAAAGAGAAGGGCAGAGGTGGTGATCAAGAGAGTGCAACAGTGATGTACTGAGAGAGATTAAAGTGGCTGAGGCTCTTCCACCTGCAGGGGAGGAGGATGAGAAAATATGATCAAGGCTTATGAAATCATAAAGGCAGGGGCTGGGATGAATATGAAGCTCTTACTTGACAGACTGGAATGAAGGTACACACACAGACTGATCAGGAATTACAAACTGCCCAAAGACAGGGCCTTTTTCCACAGCAGGAATTCGTGTTTGGGACTCCCTACCACAGGCTGTAGTAAAGGCAACAGTCAGCAGGTTCAAAAGGAAACTAGTCAAGCTGGGTAACAAGTCTGTACATGGATTAAAAAAGAGAATAGGCATAGACTAATCATCTAACATCTCCAATTGATGCCTGGTCATAGTTATGAATACTTGGACGTGTGAGGTGACTGTTGGCTTGCATGGTGGTCACTAAATAAACCATCCTCCCCTGCCATGGACAGTGAGAGAGGAGTGGGATAGGTGAACCTCTGTTCTGGTCCAACTGGACACTTCACACATTCAGAATTCCTTGGATATGATGGTTTCCAGAATATAGACAGAATTCAGATTTCAAATGGGTTCCAACACCTTGAAAATACATCAAAGGGACCTGCAATGCACAAGGGCAAAATTAATCTCTAGGAGCAAGGCAAAAGTTAACAAGATAAGATTAAAAAATAATTAATGCCTTAAATAATTATATGCCTTTCCATTGGAATTGTTAAATCTAAAATGGTTAAAAAAAGAGAAGAAGATATAATTTATTATTCTGTTGACAATCATCCTTTCTTTATTCTTGGCCAACAATTTGAAGTTTTTATGTAGGTTTTCTTGTCTCTTCAGTCTCTTAGATCTCTAATGACAAGTATTTAAAAGCAATTAATTATGTACGATGATTGTCATCTGACATTTGTTCTGTCTAGTAAGTATCCATTATAGAATTATAAACTCATTGTCTTCCTGCTGCATTTTGTGTGTCATGAAATGTTATTAAAATGATTCTGTCCTATACAGATGCCTTTCCCCTTGAATGCAATATTTCTTAATAAAATACTAAATGCATGAAGTCCCCTTTGATGCTCGGAACTGGTCTAGAGATGGAGAGGGGAATGTATGAAGTATTACAACAGTAATACCATGAACTTTATGCTCCTTTCTATTCATGCTTCATTAGCTTCCATCAGCCTGAATCAGAGACAAGGTCCCATGGTGCTCGAAACTCTGAATATGACAGTGAAAAAGATCATGTCTCTCTGAAAAAATCCCTGAGCAGCTATGATAGTTGGGGACAATCATTCCCAGAGAGACCTAAAGGGCCTGGAGGGATTATGGAGTGTTCTTCAAAATAAGAACTGCCTTGGAGGCTGGGAAGCTCTCTGGAAGTGTGGCAGGAGACAAAGACACTGAACTGCTTCTACTGCCCAGCAATTGGAAGAAAGGACAGGCAGTGACACGAGACCACTTTGAAGGCAATTAGGTCTCAGCTTCTTTCAGACGAGGCCACTGATAGAAAGGAATCAGTCATAGACAAGTGTTCCTTAACCCTAGAGCCTCCAAGACACTAGGCTGCAAAATCTGGAGTATTCTTAGCTCAACAGAGCTATGACCCTTTTGATGGACCTAAGGAGCACCCTGAAGTAGAGCTTTCTCTAACCACTGGAGAAGTGGCTTACAGCTTTTGAGACTTGGATGAGGCTGGTTGATTTGAGGGAGAGCTGACAGATGGCAGAGGAGAAGATGTCCCCTCTAATGTGATAGAAGTTTCAGAGGATGACCTGGTGAGCATTGAGCCTCCATAGCCAAGTGAGCTCTTGCAGGATGCAGATCATGAAGTGAGATTTTGCAGCAGAGGCATGAGCAATGGAGGAAAAAGGGATGGTCTTGACAAAGAAATCTATGTCATTGTATTGGCTGATAGACCAGGAGTTACAGAGATTCCCCTTAATCTTGTGTCAGTACCTTATCCAAGAAATCTCATTCTAGTCAAACAATCTGGAAGAAGTATTGCTGTTGGCTGGGAGCCTCTACTTGTGCTGGCTGTGTAGATATTAAATATGGTTTCTATAGCCAGACAATCAGCTCAGAGACTCAAGCAGTGATTGAAGACTTGGACTTTAAAAAGTCAGACCTACCGAACTCTACTTCAAAGTGTAATATAAAAAGGAAATTCCTGTTAGAGGCAACACACCATCCTAGTAGGGAGAGACTTCCAAACAGCTCCAAAATGTTTGGGTGAACGGAGCATCATCCTGATTCAACAGAGATCACTTGGATGCCAAGCAGCAATTATTTACATGGTGTGTACCCTAATGAAAGGCACAAGCCATGATACAGAGGCCCACTGCTCTGTGTTCCAAAGCTTGCAACCCAACCCTCAGCACAGAACAAAAGTGGAAGTGTGACCTCAAGATGTGAAATGACCCATTAACCAAGAGCAGGAGCAAAACTCAGCATCCATGCATCATCAGTGAACATTTTGCATATCAGCTGGTAACAATGCCAGAAGATCTTCCAAAGGAATGGTATAAAGGGGGACTCACAGCTAAATTCTATGTGGAGAATTTAAAAATGAATAAACATTCAAATATTTAAATAACATTATTTAATATGATTATTTATTTTGACCAGTGGAAGGTTTGCTGTTTTTTTAAAGCATTGTTGGTTTTGTATCTCTCTCATTTTTTGTTCTGAAATAGAAGTGTGCTTTGTGTTTGGTTTTTGCAAACATGGATGTTGGAGATGGCTTTCTTGTGATACAGGCTTACTTAAAGCAACATATTTCTTGTAGTTTTTCAGCATTTGCTTTTAAACCCACTATTTAGTGAAGGATAAACTTATCAAACCTTATGAGAGTTATCTTGCCCTTGCACTGTGTTTAGTTTCACAGTTAACTCCTGAATAAATCTGATGAGAAAGGGGTTTTGCAGATGTGAACTGACAAGGTCTAGTGTGGGTTCTGCTGATTTGGAGAAGCCAATCTGTCCCAGCCAGAGGTGGGGACACTTGTGTGCCAGTGACATCCTCAGCCTGCCTATCCTCACTGCCCAGGAGCTGGTCTGGTTTCTGGCCTGCCTGCACGAGTACCTAAAGCTCTATCAGGAATTCAGAAGGTGCTTTTAAAATCTTTTCAATTTGTGAGCCTTAGGTGGTTTTACAGCGAGGCACAGAATACAGGAAACTTCCCCTTACTGCTGGCATAGAACTGCCCTTTGTTCCTCCCTGCCGGCTGTCTCAGGCAGTCCGTAAGCCCCCGTTTATCAAATCCAAAGGGAAAAGGGAACAGTTGTTCCCAGAGGCCGGGCGCCGAGCGGTTCCCAAGGCTGACTCGGGGCTGTGGGGACACCATTAGGTGGCAGCAGAGCCCGGGGAACGAGACCCCGCGTCCCTCGAGTGCCCCGAATGTCCCTTCTCTCTCTCCTCCATGGCCCCAGTGTCGCTTTCAGGGGATTTTACAAAGGAACTTTTAAAGCAAAAGACGTGCTCTTCATCAATGTGACACACTGCAGCTTTTCTTACAGCATATAAACTCTAAAGATTTCCCAGTCCTTAAAATACTTTGATACTTTCCCCTTGTTACCAGTATGTTCAGCCCATGGAGAACACAGGTCTGCAAAATGACCAGGGCTGAGTGGCTCTGCCAGACACACACAGGAAAATCCACAGGGTGGTCCCAAGGTTACCCCAAGAACAGAAGCCCACACTCGTGCTTGCCCCACTGCAAGAAATGCTCTTTTATAGCAAAGCTGACACAGGCTGGAAGCACTGATGGGTGCCCTCCTCCCCTCTGCTCTTACCTCAGAGTGATGGAGCAGACCCTGTGGAATAACATAACATTAACCCAAGTATAGTTTTATAATTCCAGTATTTCAAACCTCCTAATGTTCTTACCAAGAAGAAGCAGGAGTGTCATCCACTGAAGGGGATACACTTTGCTATGACTTTTAGCCCTGACCTTTCCTGCAGAGCCCATTTTGTTCCTGTGACCCAAGCACAACTGTTAAGCTGTCACATCCATGCAGAAGGAGGACTCAGAGCTGGCATTAGCAACTTGCTGCTTATTCATAGACTGTGATAAGAAGACAGATCCACAAAGTAGGATCCAGCCCTTCAAGCTGGCAAATTTAGAGCACGCTGGTTGGCAAAAGGGTGAATTTGTATTAGTTATTTGTCTTCTTCATGGTGTTCAGTGGATATGCCTTTACTCCTTATTGCTTGCAGGTAGAGACATGATGAACATGATTTGGCAGGGAAAGTTTAGATTGTATCTTACAATAAAACACTAAAGAAAATAAATCCTCATGTGATTTATTTCCCCCACATGACCAAAAGCATGTCCCCAGTCAAAATGGCATCCTCCATTCTGTAATGGGGTGAACTCTGGCTACGTGCAGGGGGACAAATGCCTCCAGCCCTGGTCTCATGGGTGCCTGTCCAGTCACAGGGAGCCCATCCTTCCACATGTTAAAACTATTATAGAATATTAACACATATGGCAGTCAAACCACCAGTGGACTTTTGTCCACATAACTGAGAAAGCACAGAGTGAGTCAGAGGAACTGTTCTGCCACTTTGCATCTGGCTCCCAGTCCATGATTCTTCACAGTGGCTTTACCTAAAGGATCTTTTCTGTAACAGCTGGAATAGCAGTGTTTCTCAGGTGTTGACTGCTCCTTCTGCATTCCCCATTTCCCCTTCAGAAAAACTGAGGAGTGGCAGAAGTATTGCCAGAGCAAGCGATGACTGTCAACTTCTGCTGTGTCTTCTCATGGTTCCCAGAGATTCAATTATTAAAAATTTAAGAATGCTTTACATTTTAAGTCACCTTAATTTCTAGTTTTTCATCCCTAAACATTGTCATCATTTTCCTTCAGATCATACCGGTGACTTCAGAAAGATCCAGCACAGCAGTGTCTATAACTGATCTGTGAAATCCCAAGATCAAGAAGTTTTTCTTTTTTTATTAATGCTATTCATCTCAAAATCAGAGGACATGAAGAAAGTTCTCAAATGAAAGTAGGAAACCATCTAAGTTTTAAATCAAACTCATCAAACATGATCTCTGAAAGGGCTCCCAGGTGACAAGAAACATGGTAAAGACAAAAATAATTTTTCAGCAGCATTTACATTGTATTCTATATTGCAAAATAGCTGTCCAAATTCTAACAGAATTCTCCATTGCTTACCTTACCCTACTAAAGAAAGACAAAGAGCCCAGGGAGAACAGTTTCCATGGCTTATGGCTTTTAGAAATTACCTGCTAAGTGTGTAATTTTAAAGTGATTGTCTTCCATTAGGGCTACAATAAACAGCATGGTAGAAAATTCTATCTGATTAGCTTTTCTAATGAGCTGCAGGAGGTTGTGGAGGCCAGAGCTGTAGAATCTTAAACATTGCATCACTGATTACAAGCCTGCCTCTGAATTAATCAGATAATGAAGTGCATAGATTTAATGAACCTTATGCTGATCAACAAATTATCAGTGATTTTTGCAGCTTTTTGGCAGGCTAAACACCTTTTTAACAAGATTTCCTAAAGTAGAAAGTTTATAAATAAAGTATGTGCTCTCTATACAGTTTTTAATGCAACAACCAGTAGACATAAACTTTATAATTTACACAATTATTTAATTTACTCACTGTGTGTTTAGGTTCCTGTTGGGGCTCCAGGGGGCTGTTATTATCACAGATGCAATTTGAGACAGCTGCAATTAAAGATGAGCTAAATCTTGAGAACTTTTAACTACAATCTCACTGGAACAAGTGGAACTCTGACCTGGAAATGAGAGAACAGGTTTTAGGCATTGCCAGTATTGGTGCTGTGGGCAAGTCCATGTTCCTAAACCCAAACCATCCTTTTGGTAGAGAACTACTCCCCATGCCAGCACCAAACTGCCCCTGCCCTGATCTCCTGGTGTCCACCCTGCGTTGCTGCCCCTCCAGCCATTTCTTCTCCCTCCATGTTTCTTTCCTGTTGCTAGAGTTTAATTACACACTTCCATTTTGCACAACAACTGCCCAGTTCCCCAAGCCATTGTCCCTGGCTGGGCAGGAGAACCAAACCAGTGGATGCCATTGGGACACCCCACACATTTGCCCTGGGCTGTGCCCAGCCAGCCTGGGGCCTGTTCCCTGTGGGATGCAGCCAGAAATGGCCTCACCTGCACTTTCTCCTGAGTTTTGGAATGTTCTGCTCTTGGGATCTCTTTGGATTTTCTGCTTAGTCACCAACTTAATACTCACTGAAAGATCAAAGTTATTACTGTTAAAATCTAATATATTGCTCTTGGCTACTGACGGATCTGGGGTATGGACTAGACAGACCTTTGCTCTGATGCAGGATGGCATGTCTTATGTTCCTATTATCACTTAAAATTTACTTTCCCCAAGGGGATGTGCTTGTAGAAGTCCATCTGTCAAGTGATTCATGAGAAGTGGACATAAAAGAGAACTGAATATGACTAACTGAATACATTAAAAAAATTAAACCAGTATCCCTGGCAAATGAATACTTGAAAGATCCTAAATAAAAACACTAAGAACTTGAATTTGTCACCTCTCTAGTCTCTGTTTTGCATTTTAAATGGTTGCACCTTTGATGAAACATTTTTAATGTTATGTATTGCCCTTTTCTTTTAAAAACATATGTGGCTTTCCTTTCTATCTCAGTTGTTTTGAATTAAAAGAAGAGGCAATTACAGAAATATCAAAGAAAGAGACAGAAGCAATCGCATGGATCAAATTATTATCTCATTGAGATCCAGGGGCCTGTGATTTGCAAGTTCAGTTAGACCAGGATTCATCCTCAGTGCCTGGAACAGTGGCAAATTGGTTTTAATCTCTGCACATTTCTCATCTGTGCCCAATATGATTTATCCTGCAATGCTAGGTTCTTGGTATTTGTCTGGATGGCTTTTAATACGGATTGAATAAAAATGCCAAACCTCTTTTGTAAAATAAATTTTGTAAGCAATTTCATTTTTATTTCAATTCCCAACTTCAAATGTTCAGAGATAATGCAAAAATAGAGCTGTTTGAAAGACTTTTTCCAAGTACTTTTTACAACGTTTGCTGCTTAAGACTAGAAATACGCTCAATTTTATGACAATAGCTATTTTATCCATTATTCCCAATATCAGTGTGTATCTTTCAAGTGGTGCCATGTGTGTGTTGTAAACAAGGTATCGTGATTCTGATAGGGCATAATCACAGTAAGTCAGCCAATAGATATGTGAGAGGTGGAATGGCACAACACTGACACTTTCATAAAATAATCAGATAATCTGATTTTTCTGCCAAATGCAGATAAAGTATTGCTTACTGTGGGTTTGAGGGTGGCGTGTGTCTCTAAAATGTCTTTTTCTAAGCACAATTTTGAACATCAATTGTCTCATTGCTTTGGAGTTTTCATGAAAGGCTTAATTCACAATGTTAGGAACCAAGACCGTACTAGTTTCAGGAGATAAAGATATATATATATGGACACAGGAGATTGTGTTTATCCTCAGCAAATATCCACACACTCAGAAATGAAGCCTCACTATTTAACATAGTACCCTTTGCTATAAATTATCCTACTATCTCTTATTCTGTGTTAGTGTACCTAAGGAGTGATGGTTTTAAAATGCAAATATAAAATAGAAACACCATTTATATTTTTGGAGTCTCGCAGCTTCCCCTCATTACTTTTCTAAATTTAAAGAAGACAGCTCTTTCAGCCTTTCCTCACAGGTCATGTTTTCTCAATCTCTCAGTGCTTCAGCTCTCCTTCTCTTTCTCTGCCTCCCCACTTTTGCTCTTTTCAGACTGCAGAGTCCAGACGAGATCCAGCAATCTGGCTCAAGTCTCACAAGTGCTAAATTGAGCAGAGCAGCCACCCCCTATTTCCATATGTGCCTTTTGCAGACACATTCAGTCTGGGATGGATGACAACTCTTCATGCCACGGAGCTACTAACCAAGAGGAAAAATAATTCTTGATTTTCAGCTAATTAAATGGCTGAGAGTTACCAAATCTCCATGGGTGCCTGTGCTGAGCAGGCTCAGTGCCATCCCAGCTGTGGACTATGGTAAGAAGGCTGAAGAGAGATCTGTTTGATGGGTCAAAGAAAGTTCTTGGCAGGCAGCACAAGCTCTTGGTCAGATGTTATGCAGTCCTGTTTTATATCTTGTCTTTTATGTATGAAATTCTTGTGAAGTTCTCAATAACCAAACTCCTGTTGCCCTTCTGCATGTTGTTCCAATGTCTGAAAATCTACAGACTGAAAATCTAGGTGCTTTTGTTTACAGATGCTTGAATTCACATATTTGCTATTGAAAGTTATTGCCCATCCATTTAACAAATCTAACATTTCCACATGGCTCCCAAATTCCCTCACCTCAAGGTCCTTCAGGGCACACAGTTAAAATTAGATGGGAAGACTGTAAATGGTGTAGACAGATTTATCTGTAAATCTTTAAACAATGGAAGATATGCAGAACACTAATGGGTCAATGTATATTCATTATATGAAGTTGAGAATTCAGGCAAGTCTATAAAGTGGTTTTTCTTTGTAATTTTCTCTTATTTTCCTATGTCTTCCTTGAAAGTGTTTTGGGGCATTCAGTGGACATTCACAAGCAAAAACTATTGCTATGCAAGTGGATTAGAATGTGGGTGGGGCTTTAAAGAGAATAGAATAGGTGATAGAATAAACAGGAATAGAATAGAAAAGAAGAAAAATAGATCTGTTTATAATTATAATACATGCATGGAGAGGGCTAAATTCACTGCTGCTATCAGTTGCTCTAACTCTCTTGATTTAAATTAATTTCTGTCCATTTACTCCAATCTGACCAGATGTGCTGGCCAAGTACATTTGAAAGCTTCCAGAGTCTCTGCTCACACAACTGAGGACTCTCTAGATTAACTGCCTGTGCAGATTTGAGTGACCCAAGCACCACACAGCCACCAATCACTTAGGCCTGCTGGCACCCTGGACCTGTGGCTGCTTTCTGAGCTGTGCAGAACTGTGAAGGCTGCAAGTCAAATCTACTTTAGCTGAGCAAAGCGCCTCAGATGCCAGTTTTTGAATGTATAGCTCTATAAATCTCAGTATGGCCTTTTGAACTGTATATTACTATAGAACTGTGGGAAATCCCTTTTGGGAGAGAAGTGGCACAGTTGATATTTATCACTACAAAGTCTATTGCAACACACTGTCTCTTTCCTTTGAAATAAAAGCTTTTGAATTACAGATGATCAACTATATTCACACCCCAAGCGAAACCTGAATATTTCTGGCATTTTGCCAGTATCGGCTTGGGTGTGAAATATTTGACATTTGGCATTAATTTTTTACATTAATAAAAGCACTTTCTCAGCTAAAATCTCCTTTGCCATCCAGGAAGTGCAACTGGGCTTGCAGCTACTCCAGACTCCTGCTCAGTAAATGTGTCCCATGACTGAAGAGAGCTGTAGTCCTGGGCATTGAGCTCCCTGAGCACATACAGGTGCCACCATGGTACAATCATTGACCCCACCTACAGTGTGACAGGTGAGCAAGAAGCAATACTTTGGGGTATGTTTTGATAAAGGTAATTGCATTAATCTATTCACATGGCCAGTGAAACAAGGCTGCTGTACAGTCTGTGTGCAATGTGGCTGAGCTAGCACTGATGCACAGGCATCTTACCTCAGCAGTTCCAAAATGTCTAGCTCTGCAACCTGAATGTAGCATCAACTTATCTTTCTCTCTCATGTATTGGCATTTCTTTCCTTTGGGGAAGGAGCCATAAGATTTTAATGAACTGAGAAAGAAGATGTTAACCTTGTAACAGGGATCAGTCACAGAGTGAGTTCATTTCTGTCACCAGTGGTCATTTGAGTGTTGCTGCTACCAGGGTCAGTGTTCCTCTCTCCAGGAGATGAGCAGTCACCCCACTAAACCCCACTTTTGGGAACAGAGGCTGGCCAGTCTGTGAAGACCCACAAAGCAAAGGCTGACAGATTTCAGACCCTTGAGCTGCCCAGATCCTGCTGAGATGCAGTGAGGGAACAGATCACACCATCTCTGCAGGACCTTCCTGAGAAAGCAGAGCTGTCAGTCCTATTTCCAATGCCTCAAACTGTAATTAAATAGAAATAATAATAGCTGTAATTAAATAGAAATAGAGAGGAGGAATAGATATTTCTTTCCTTACTACAACAGTCAGTTCTAGAATTTAATTAATCTCCAAGCAGAGATCTGCCACTTGGAATTTCACAGGACAGAAAGAATGCTGCCACTTGTGGATATGAATTTTTACAAGGAAACACTTGTAAGTGTGAGGTTTAGGGTCTCACTTGTGGCTCATTTAAAGACAGCTACCCTGGGCTTGATTAACAAATGCATGAAAGCCCCTCATGATGCAGACAGAAACCCAAGACCCTTGACCCTCTAAAGCCATGATCTGAACAAAAGTTTTGTGCTTAAATTGCTTAGAAGAATTTGTAATCACTTCAGGACTTATATCCTCTTCTATAGTTGAATAAAGAATGTTTTCATACTTCAAATGCTCTCTTACTTGAGAGGAATAAATACCTGGATTTTGCCTCTTTAAACAGGAAAATTTCACCATGAGGCACAGTCCCATGAGATCTCCAAGTTACGTGAGCTTCCCTTCTGGTCAGTGGACACTGTCAACAGCAGAATTGCAGTTGGCAAAATTTTGCATTTGGATGCTCCTAACTTTCACCTAACCCTGTTCTATAATTATATTTCTACCAAAAATTGGAAAAAAGTGTAAAAAGAAAAAAGTCCCTATACCTTAAAGGTGTTTAATTCTATGATAATGGATCTATATAGGCATCTGCTGGCCAGAAGACTTCCCTGCTCCTTTATATTGTTAAGGGTTGGATATATGACCTAGTGGGCAGGAAATTATGCACACACACAACTTACCCTCTTTCTGACTCACAGAGAAACAGGATACAGAAAAGCTGGTGGGGGAAGAAGAGGATGGAGCAAGAGGGAATGAGAGACAGAACAATCACAGTTGTTCAGCTCCTCATCATTTTTATCTGTGACCACCTCCAGTGATGGATGCTTTGCATGGGATGCTTTGGGAGAGCCCTGGCCTGCATGAACAACCATGGGCATGTGATGCTCAGATGAGAACAAAAGGTTCTGTGAAACCCATGTACACTCCATGCTGCCTGAAATACTGAAAGCCACTTTTAGGAGACAATTTACAGAAAAATAAAAAAGTTTACAAAGTGGTTTACGAGACAGTTAAATGGTTCATGAGGGGGGGTCTTTATAATTGAATTATAAGAACAAAAGAAATCTGAGGAGCAGGCAGAGGCCTTAAGGCCCAACATGCTTGACCTCATTTGGTTTAATTGCACTGCTGGCTCTCTCACTATAACCTTCACTTGGACAACAGTCTCTGGAAATCATTTAAACTCCTTGCTTCAGTTGCCTTCGCTAGTGATTTAGTCAATAGTTTTATTGCCTCTTTGGTAAAGTAGTTCTGAGTGCCCCAGTCTTTAATTAAAAACCTCTTAGGTTTGAATCTTTTAGCAATATGAACATATTTATCCAAGATCTTTATCAGAACCTTCTGTAAATTTTATAACTTCCTCCTAATCATCTTGAGGATGCTGTTTTCCATTGTGGATGAACCCAGGTCCCCTTGCACTGTCCCTCTGTCCAGAGCAGGGCACAGAGCTGAGGGCAGGCTGAGCTCTGCAGAGCTCCTGGAGGAACACTGAGGTGCCAGAGGGAGGGTGGCCAGGGCAACAGGGACAGCAGGGACAGCAGGGACAGCAGGGACAGCAGGGACAGCAGGGACAGCAGGGAAGTGTCTGCAATGGGCTGGATGGGGCCAAGAGAAGTACCACAGCACTGAGAACCCCTGTGCCACCTCTGCCACCTTTGTTACTATAGCCAGGGCTAGCAGGGTGCAGATTTTGTCTTCCTGTGTGCTGCTAGTGGCTATAGCAACACTGATGCCACAGTCCCTGAGACTTTTCCCTTCTTTTATACATAACAAGTGTTAAATTTGAAGCAAGCCCTTCTTGAGAGTCTTACCTTCAGACTGACTTTTTCATATCTGCCCTCCATTAACTTCTTTATTTTTAATATTTAGGTTATCTCTTTTTAAGTCAGGTCCTGTTCTTCAGGAAGGTTTCTGTTCAGCCAGTGACATTCCTGAATCACAAATTCAGTTCCATGTGATTTCAACTCCAAGTGATTGGAGTGAATGCTTGCAAAGGTGGAAATAGTCATTCCGCTTCTGAGCACAGTTGTGATGTTCAGTTTTCAAGAAGCAGAGCAGAGGCTACCAATGAAATGGGCACCATTAAGACACTAAAACTCCTGGTAAACTGTTTCTGTCAGGGCTCAGTGCTGCTGTGAGAGGGCTGGGAAGCATGGTTTTCTTGGGAGCATGTTTTGGAAACACTTGGGTGTGATCATGCTCTGAATCCTTACACAAAGTGTGTCCACTGTGGCCCTGGGCAGGCCTGTCAGCCCCACTGTAAGGATGGGGGTGGGCAGATACGAGCAGTGCTAAGTGGGTCTGTCCCCATGGTCTCCAGTGAGGCCTGCCAGGGGAGCTCAAGCTTCCTTGCCACAATATACACAGAGTTGGCATGTTTTTCACCTGTCCATGGTCTTCCAGCCTCCTCTAAGGGCAGGATCCACCCAGGTAGACCTGAAGAGGATTTCTTGAAGGCTAGAGCAGCCAGCAGCAGGCTACTCTGGTTCCTCACTGCCTGCAGCCAATGGGAATGTTCAGCAGTTCCCTGTGGAGGTTCTCCAGGGCTGGAGAAACCCTCCTTGCACCTCTGCTCCCACATCAAATTTGAGAACCACCTGCTTCCTACCACCTGATGTTCAGCCAGCTCTCCATAGGGAGGATTCTGAGCACTAGGGCTGGCTGTCACACTGTCCTCTAGTCTCAGAATAAGGCCCAACCTTTCTGCCTCAGTTTCCCTTTCTGCAAAATTCCAGTAATTGTGGTGGACACCTCAAGGGGGAAGGGGGTTCAGAGAGATTAATGAGCTTTTTGTAAAGTGCTTTGAATATGAATATTGCTATGGCTAGTAAGTGCTAACTATCAATTATTAAGTGGGAGTCAGGTTTCAGGAGCTTTATATCAGGGAAAGGTTAAGGAAGTGTAATAGCAGAAGACATGTAATGAAGCTCAGTACTGCCCCATAGCACTGGCTACGAAAAGCTAATATCCACAGTAAAATTCCAGCTCTGTAGCCTATGCAGAGTATTTTGCTCTGCTGCTATAATGATGACACTTAGAATTAGACCAACATAACCTAGAGAGCTCTGGGGACTCATCATCTCTGAGATTTCACTTAATTATTGGCAAACTCTGTCATTTAGTATCCCAAGCAGGCTGCGCTATGTATAACCAACACATCTAATTTGATTTCATCTTGAATTGCTCCTATGAGTGGTCTTGAATGGGACCACATCTGGTATCTTGGCAACGTCCCTTCTTCTCGTGGAGAGAGCTGTCCTTGAATCTATAAAATGGATCTCCTACGGCAGGGGGGTGAGTGTGCACGTGCTGGGGGGGAACCCTCTGAGAGCACACAAAGGGAGGCTTGGTTTACGTGCACATTTGACACGTTTAGGTTTTTAATACTTTTTTCCCAGATAAATTATATCCATGAATCTTGGTGTAAATATTTTTCTTTGAGCTAGGGCAGTGGATTTAAGAAGCACTTAGGATACTTGATCCTTAATTGAAGCTTTCAAGAAGGAATTGGTGGCGGTTTGTATGGACAAAACATTATTGCTTTCCTCTCTGTGATATACAATTAGAGGGGAAGGTGGGGGATCAAGTGTACATTTCAAGGAGAAAAGCAAACGAATCATTAAAGTATAGTCAGAAGGTGATTTTTCTGTGTGACTGAATGAGGTTCAGAATTCTGGCATGTAGGACACAAGGATCACTCAGCTTCCCACTAACTCAGAATTTCTCTCCTGGCAGCTGGCTTATGAAGAGGAAAAGTCACCCCCAATTTTCATGTACAGCATAGAAATGAGAGACAATTCACAACTCATTTCCTTCTTCAGGGTTTTGGATCTTACAGTTTACACAGGGAAGCTCAGGTGAAGGAATGAGTGGTTTCCATAGAGGATGTATATTCTGCTGTGCTCATGGGGGAAATGTTCAGATAGAGAATATACATATAAATGTGTGCCACAGTTTCAGTAACTTCTCTCAATTTCTATTACTCTGTGATAAAATGACATTTTCTGAATTACAGGAACTTATCTGCCACTTAAAACTCACTGTTCCCTTTTGCTACAGCAAACTCAAATCACTGCATTATCCTACTGGTCAATAAGACCTAGTCCTGTAAAGCTGAAAGCACAAGGACTCTTGTTCTATGTTTCCAGAGGAGGAATGTCTTACACTCATTTGTGATCTAAACTGCCACAGAACTCTGCCTTTGTGTCACAAATCGAACGTCCTTAGGAGTCATGGGTCAGAAGAAGCATGGTCCTTCCAGCTGTGAAAGACAGAGGCATATCAGGAAGAAGCTCAGGACTAAAATGAACTAACAGTTAGGTTTTGTTTTAGGCTCTGTAACTCAGAAAATGACACTTTTTTCAGTCTTCTCTTGGTCATTCCCAGACTACCAAGTTAAAGTTTCAGTAGGACTAAAATACAGATTAGAACCTTGAACATTACTAACTACTTGGTAACTTGGTGAACTACTTGCTTACTCTACAAGCTCACGGAACTTTTTATTTTGCCACAGGAAGATCTAGTCTTTTCCTATTCAAAAGAAAGCTGTGGTTATTTCTTGCTTTAAAGGCAGACCTTTTACCAGCATCTAGGATTGCAGAAACTGCTTATTTGCAATGGTAGTGTATATTTACTCCTTTACCTTGCTCACTTCTCTCTAGCAGAGTGAAACCACAGAACCACGTGCACTTGTGAATATACTGCATTTGAGTGGTTAAAGTACATTCATCAGCTCTAATAAAGTGCTCAGTGCTTCCTGGATGTACAGGATATGAATCACATAATGTGAAGAAGATGACCACATAGCATCCTCATTACTGAGCTGGGTTAGTGCTCTGCTGCCTGCAGAGCAGCTGTGCTGGTGTGTTACTCTGCACATTTCAACAGACTGAGCAAAGGGAGGGAGATGGATGCAATCCTCTCCTCAGGCACACAGGAGTTAATTATGAAAAGGTGTGATTTTTGATGGGTATTTTCTTGTGTAATTACATCCCTGACTCTACATGGCTTCGTTCTGACTGTTCCTCCCAGTAACAGCATGGTTTCAAGTACAGAGTGATAATTGCTATTGATATTTGCACTTCAGGTTTGGTCAGATGGAGGAATTTCTATGACCAACAAAATAAATGGATTTAAAAAATGATGCTAACAACAGGATATTTTGGGTGATTAATAAGGGGAGCAATATTTGGAATCAGGATGGAGTTGGCAGTGTTGCTGGGAGATCTCCAAGTAACCCCACTGCAGCAGAGTTCCTGCAGCCTGAGAGCTATACTGAGTGGGACACTTGCAGTTCATGCACTGGTTCCACTACACTTCAACAAAGCTGGACTAACTAGCAAAGAAAACATTTATAAGCATCTATGAAAATAAGTGATGTCAGGATAAAACTAATCAGAACAAAGGGACTTGTGCCTATTTTAAAGTATAAGCAGATCTGGCTTTAATTGCTTTTTTGAAAACTTTTTCTCAACACGGGCCTTTCTTCAATTTAGAGAATAAAATACAATTTTTGGTTACTTTTAGATTCAAACCATTGCTGGCACTGTGCAATGGAACAGTTTTTTAAAAGAAGTTCCAGGGCAGTCGTTTGATTAAAGAATTGATGATTGCCAGACAAGACAATCTCTCGGGGTCTCTGCCAGCCTTATGGTTCATGAATTGTCATCACTCTGGAAAAGTCTCTGCTCTCATTCCTATCTGTGTAGCTGCACTGTCTTCATTTTACTCAAAGAAGAGATGTGGAGAGGCTGAAGTAGCTTGCCAAGAACAAAAAGGGGATTGGTGATCAAATCTGGGCAGAATTCAGCCTTCTTTTTTCCTCTGTATTACCATAGAGCACAGCCTCTGACAGAACTGCTCAGCTCTTGGAGCTACCTTCTCTCCAGACCATAGTGCCTGATCCTTCCAGTCAAATGCCAATTCCACAAACAATGGTTTTCATTAATTTCTTTAGCATTCCTTCATTCTCCCTCCTCCTTCCCATCTTTTTCCTAATTCCATCTCTTCACACAGGCGTTGCATGCTTTCCCAGGCCTCCATTGCCACTCTGTTCTGCAGGTCAGTATTCCCATCACTTCCTTCCCAATGGCTTTTGGGGTCACAGAAAGAGTGAACACACATGCAGAGGAAGGAAGAAGAATTGGAGACAAGTTTGATTTGTGGGAAAGGAAAAAAGGCTGAAGAGAAGACCCAGACTGTGTTTGCCTTACCATAAACTGAAGTTTATGAAAACTCTCATGAAAGAATTTAACACAGAATTACCAGGAAATGCCAGGAACATTTCAGACTCCCTCCTCCCTTTCTCCAACAGGTACAACATGTCAATGCATATGACACACTCACAGCCACAAGACTGCAGAGTTTCTGACCTTTTTTAAATCAAACCTGCAACAATCCCTTAGTATTTGGCTTCCAAGAAAAATGAGGACTGTACAGTCATTTTGTCTCTCTGTTCCTTGTCCCTGTAATGTTTCGATTGGATGGCCAATTTCTAGGAAAATGTTTCAAAGCTATTAAGTTCCCACATGTTTCATGAAAGTGGACAGAAGATGAAAACCTTTGCCATAAAAAGTTCTTATGCCTCATAACAAAGATCTGGAAGAGGACGTGTGGTTGCTCATCCTGCTCTGAGTTAGGCTCAAACATCTACATTTTCCTCAGTGAATGGTTTTTGAGTTTGAATCTATTCTAGAAAGTCTCTAGCAAGGGGATGCCTCGTCACCCCCTGACCAACCCCGAAGTGCCACCTAAGCTTTTCCTTCACACGCTGCTGTCACATCAGCTTGGTATGGAAGACAGTTTTAGGGAAATGTAAAAAAAGATAGAAAAAGAAAAATACTTCTGGGTATGTTTGCTCTGTATCCTGATACAGATAACACAGCAGCTGTCTATGGAGGCAGATCCTTTCACAATTTAAAAGATTATTTGGAGAAATCAGTCCCAGTAGTGCCATAAGCACAGAACAAAACACAGCAGTGCTACATGTTGCCAATTTGTTGCTGACAATTCTTTGTGTCACTACCCTCATTTAGGAACACGAGATGGAAACACGCAGTCCTAATATCTACTTATCTCCAATATCCTCTGCCCCTTGTTCATTTCATTCTTGGTACAAATCTACTCCACATGCCACATCCTTTTGTGAGAGCGAGGGACTGGGGGCTCAATGCGTACAAGTATCATCCAGATGCATTGAATGCAGGCCGGGCATTGAATGCAGTTGGGAACGCGGGAGGTCAGAGCACCTCCAGCCCCATCTCCACCCCTGCCCTGGCCGGGGCACGCGGTGCTGCGCGCACACGGCCCCGGGGCCGCGCACCGAGCTCGCCCTGCGGCCCCCGAGCGCGCCCTGCGGCCCGGCCCGGGGAGCTCGGCACAGGGCACTGCTGAACGGAACAAGCGCCGGGAGCTCCCCCGGGGCAAAGCCGCTTTGGGATCTCGCTCCAGCGTGGTTCAAGGACCGGCCAGCTCGCCTTCCACACACACGGGGGCATCCAGAGCGGAAATCCTGACAGAAAATCCTGAACTTTCTGAGGGAAAAGCAGAGACATTCGCTGGCGCGTTGCTCCCCCGATGAGTGTTTTGTTTGCCAGGGGAAAAAGTGATCGTTTTCCATATCCTCCAGCTCATGGCTATGGCTCCGAGTGCAGTATTTCCGCCGGGTTTTCTGGCAGTGTCTAACAGCTAGGGGTTGTATTTCAACATACATTAAAACAAAAGAATATAGGGAGGGGCAAAAAAATATTCTTTTCATGGGAAGGTAGAAGGCAAATGGACAACCTGCAGTCTTTGTTTTCTTTACATTTTGTGCAAACTGGTGGCTTGCTGGTTAATCTTCCCCTGTCGCTGCCATCCTGCCAGACCAGCTCATGTTGCCCTTTCAACCACACTGCAGTGAAAAGGAGGTTTAAAAATCCATCAGCACTCATAGAATGCATTCGGCAGGGCTGCTCAGTCCCCCCTGCCCTCAGCAGCAGCTCCTCTGCTTTGATTGCACACTTTGTGGGTCATAACTGTCCCAGGATAATTGGGAAGTACTGAGGGGGTTTAGTTCTGGCTTTCCCATTTCAGAGCTGTCCTCTTCTCCACTTTCAACTGCTTATTTTATTTACTCTGTGTTGAATACTCTGTCCCTTGACCTTTCACCTTTCCAGGAAAGTTACTTCAGGATTTTGCCAAACATGCCAGGGTAGGGCAGAGGCTGAGCAGGAGGAAGTCAGGCATTGCCCCTTCCTCCCAGCACCCAGGCTCTGCTGTGTGCCAGCTCACCTCAAGGAAATCTTGCTGCCACTTGCCAATGGGCACTGCCTCCACACATAAATATCACAGCAAAGGTGTAAGAAAGATTTTGTTAAACCTTTTGGGAAAAAGGATGCCATTTAGAGGTTAATCCCAAAGATTTAGGGAGAGTTGTAGCCAGCAGAAGGGTGTAGGAAAGTGGAAGAGAAGCACTTTTTCTTCTGAATACAGCCTGATTTTATACCTGCAAGAGGAGTTGAAAAACCTCTCCTCCCCTTGTCCAGGAGAGAAGTGACAGGTATAAAAAGAACGTCAGCTGACTTTGGGGAAATAAAAGCACTAAGAATCAACTCTACCTATGCTCCTTTGGCTTCAGGTTTAAGTTAAAATCACCTCTTTCTCTCAGTAGGTTTGGTTCTTGTTTAAGTGACAGCTCAGCCTGCCTGCACAAAGGCATGTCCATCTATTGCTGGGTGGTTAAATTCTCAGGGTTGGAATTCTTGCAGGTGACTCAAGGAATTAAAATTTAGTAGCTTTAAAAAAAATTATTACTTGTAAGAGACAGACAGATTGCAAACAAAGGGCTGGTTCCTGCTTCTGTTGAAAGCATGGAGTTGAGGCACCAGAGTTTGCTCCTGACTGCCTTAGGTGTTCAGGGAGAAAGAAAGAAGTAAGAGAGAGCTGTAAAGCTAAAAGCAAGCACTGACTTGCTGTGAGACCTTCATGATTACCTCTGAGGGGAGAAACACAGCTTGTAAAAAAAATTATAAGAGGATAACTGCACCTTCTTCATGAAAATGAGCAAATTCCAGAGTGTTTCTTCTGCCTGCTATGCGATTTGCTTCAGCTTCATTTCACGTGCTGTCTCACACAATAGCCTCTGGGGATTCTCAGGGAAAAAAAATTTAGCTGCCTCACCTCCTATGCCCAACTTCTGCCTTCCTGCAAGGAAATTATTTGCTGTTTCCCCAACAAACCTGCTTCAGTTGTCACTGTAGGTAAGGTTATGTCAACACTTCTATTATAAACTCCTCTTGTCAGGAATTTACAAGTCGGCTGTAAAAATTCCCTTTGCACTTAATTCTGGCAGAGATGAAGAAATGCCAAGAGCACAAAAAAACCCCACCAACATTTACATATTAGATTTTAACACTTTCCAAGAAATGAATACTTCAGTGTTAATGCAGACATTCTATGACCAGACAAAGACCTAAATGAATGGGTCCAGTCAGGGAGGGAATCCTACTGAAATAAGTCACCTTGGAGTGCCCTGCACACCAGTGCTGCAAATATGGAAATGTAACTCTGAGTGCCACCAGAGGAATAAGAACAAAAGCACCCTGGAAAAACCTCATCTACTTACACTGCAATGATGAAATGCAAGCCATCCTGTTCATTGAGGAATACATCCTGTCTGTCATACCAAGAAGCTGAGTTTAATGTTTGAAGGTTTCACTGGAGTTGAGAAAGGATTTTTTTTAAATCTGTCTAAAGTATTTATCTCACCTTCATCCTCATCTGAGCCCCTCATAATCATCAGTACATTTAGCTTTCCTGTTGCATTACTGCTGTTTATTTTCATTTCAGAAACTGAACAGTGATACAGAGAGAGTTTAAATGATTTGCCCAAGGTCACAGAGGACAAGCCTCTACTCTGGGAAAGGCACTCAGCCATGCCTGGGATCCACCCCAGCAGACTGTCCATCCTCTCAGGCTTGCTCAGGGGTAAGAGAAATTTATCGTGCTAATACAGCTCTGAGCCTGCAGTTTCTTTTCCCTGGGCTACTGCTTGGGTGGATTTAACAGTTACTGCTTCATTCCCCCTCTCCACTTCCACCCTTGTTTTTTTACAGGTCTAAGAGGAGCCTGAAAAGGTCTGATTTTGGATCAGAGGAACTGCAGAGGGCCTGAATTCTGTGTGTATAAGAAACGTTGCTGCTTAGAGGCTGGCACAGAGACAGGCCAGGATTTGCTGCATATGCAGAGTTCTGTGCTTTTACACTCTGTCCAGTCCCATATTGAAAAGGAGGACTACATGGCACTAAGCTAAACTCTGGAAGTCTTGAGAGAAAAAAAGGGGAAGGCCAGGAAAAGAAAAAAGAAGATAGAGAATAAGCAGTAAGTGTTTTTGATACAGTCTTTACTTCATTTTCAAATGCTATAGGGAATCAACAACTGAAAAAAATTATAATAATCCAGTTAGAACTAGTGCAGCTTCAGTAAGACCACATTTTTAAAAGTATGATTCCAGCTCTCTAAACTCTTCCACATACTTAATGCATGCAAATATCTACACCCATGTGTATGACTGTGTAAAGTTACGTTTGCTGCCTTGCAAACCACATTTTAAACAAAGACTCAGATCTCCATCTTTTCCCTCCCTTAACTGTTCAGTACACACACAAGGAGTGCTGCTTCCTCCAGTGACACCAAGCAGGACATAGGACATAAACTAACCTGGGACACCCCGAGCCCAGTTCTGAGTGAACAATGGTGTCAGTCTTCCAAGGAAAGCACCAAATTCAGTCAAACAGAACAGGCCCAAGAAGTGCAAAAGGAATTTACAAAGCAAGATTTTCTGTAATATGGTCCATTGGCTTTTGATAATAAAAACCACATTGCAAATGGCCAAGAAATTAATCTTTAAGAGGCAGCTGTAGCCCATGTGTATTAACTATTTTTCAAAGACATTTCCTCTGCATTTTTGTTACCTTCTTTAATACATGTTTCCAGCCAGCAGAGATGTTATGCTCTGTGGGTGAAATATAATATGCATTTTTAAAGCATTTATAAATATGTATACACCCTATGGATTCACATGGCACTGTAGGAGCTGTGTTCTGGTCTGCAGTCTTTAAAAATTAATTACAAATATACTAAGGTGTATGTTCAACACAATGCATGGGGGTTTAGCCACATAAATTTCATTAAGGCTGATGAGAGGTGTGCAGTTAAAGCCCTGCATATCAAGACATCATGCATAAAGAAAAGCCTGTCTAATTATGTATTTACTTATTAAACCAGAACAGCTCTGAAGGGCATGCATGTTTATCTAATTTTATTTATTCCTTTTCAAAACAAACGAAATGCACACATGAGCACACGTGTGCACACGAACACCTATATTCTGCAGAACATGGAATTTTTAAATTTGATACGTTAATATATTGAAAAATCAATTAGAATTATTCTTCAGCTATTGTTATTTTTTGTAACAAGCAAGATTAAAACATTCCTTGAGGTCACAAACTAGGAACGTGTAAATAACCTGACTATGTGGAATGGCATTTTTGTGGCAATAAAGGCATTGGTGGCACATTTTAGTAGAGTTGCAATTGTGACACACAGTACTCAAAGCTAGGAAATTCTCAGTTCCCCTACCTCATTTCCTCAGGTCTCACTTTTGTCATCATAAAACTTCTTTCCTCTTCTTAACAGTGGGGCACGTAGATGGCACACAGCCTGCATTAAGGTAAAGCCTTGGGTTTAGCACATGCATGTGGGTAGGAAGTGGGTATTTTGCATCAATTCTGTTAATTTCTGGACATGAAGGAATGCATTTCATACAACTGTTTATTTTCTTCTCTAGATTACTGAGTGGCTCCAACATGTGTTTGCTGCCAAGTTCAGGATCCAAAGATGTTGCTCCAATGTCTCTTCTGAACACTTTGATGCCATCTACTAGATCATTGTGTTAGGGGCCAAGTTAAGGCCAGCAGGGTAAAGGCAATTTATAACCCACATAGTGACATCAGTCTAACCTAGCAACCTCCCTAGCAACACTGCCAAAGCATCACAATGTGGCCCCCATAGCTCAGATGATATGAAGATAGCAGCATTGTTAGGGTGGGAGGTTGCCACTTTGGCCTAGCAACAAATAACAGCCTGACCTTGGGATCTATTGAAAGCTGAGAAGCCAAGCAGAACAGAGGGAGAACCACCAAATGAAAACCCAAGGGTTCCTGTCTATTTATTTTATGTAACCTAAACAAATTCTTCAGAGAAAAATATGGCAATGCTTCCAGACACACTGCATGCTTCTATATTCAACATTGCTTTTCCACATGGCTTGTTAAGAGCTGAATAGATTTTACATTGTGTTTTGGAAATTGGTGTGCAGAAAAAGGATGAATAAAGAAATCACTCCAGCCAATTCAGAGTGCTGACAAACGGGCTGCATGTTGCTGTTAAAGTGCACTGATGTGAGGGCTCCCACCCCCAGGTATCACACGGGGTGATGTGGGAGCCACACACACAGCGGGCTTTGGGCTCACCCAAGAAATCCAGCTGTAACCAGCTCATATGCAGCATTTTGTCACTGAAAATAATGAAATGGATATAAATCACATCCCCCCCTCCCTTCTCTTTCTTCTTGTTGCCCATTCAAATAACCCCTTGTCCATGCCATTGTGCCAGCTCTGCACAGGCAGCTGCTGAAGCAAGGTAACACTTCTGTCTCCCAGATACACATCAAGAGTAGGCCATCCACTACAGACACTGAGGAGTTGGACCTGATCTGCTTGATGTTTGTAGTTTCTAGCAACTGTAGTTTCAGCCATACTCCTGGTGTTTGTAGGGGAATACCACTTACAGCATCTTGACAGTTACAGCGATTCAAAGACAACTGAGAGAAAGAAATGGCAAGTATGGAAAAAGTAAATGATGCATTTGTTTCTGTACTGGTGGCCCTGAGCCAGTGTGTGGGGCTTGAGGTTGCCTGATGCTTCCAGACACCATTTGGCCTTGAGAAAATATAAAACAATATTAGCCCAACAGTTCCAAGGAGAATCATAACCCTTAGAATTCCAAAGCTATCCTGTACAGTGACCACTTCTAAGACCAATCAGTGGGGATATTTCACCTCCCCCTTCCGGTTTGCTGGCTTTAAGCTACCAGCTGGCCAGTGCAGAGTAGCTCAAATTGCAGCTGCCTTCACTCTCTTTAGCTGTCAAGATAAACAGATGACTTTGGTTTGCAGCAACAGAACATTGAATATATATTTTCAAAAATGTAATTTCTTTTGGAATTTCCATGAAACCTGCTTTCACATATGTGAGGCTTTGCATGCGGGTGTGTGAATACACACACATTTTTATATAATTACATTTTAAAGTAGGCATTTTTAAAAATAATTTTAATTCCTTCAATTTTTGTGCATTGTTTTCTCTTTGTATAACACTTGTTATCACTTTCAGTTCATAACTTCTCTTGAGAGAGGAGCCACAAGCCACAAATAGCCAATTGTCTACTTGCAGCAGCCTTTTACAAAGGGACTGATAGAGCTGAACTGGACATGGTCTGTCTGTCCTGCTGTCACTGCTGCAGTAACCACAATTGTCATGTGGGTAGCACCAAGTCAGGGGCAATTTATGTTATAAAACCTTAGTGCAAGTTTCATCACAGAACGCAGCATCTGCCCATTAGCTCAATTTCTGATTTCAGCCAAGACTATGACACATTCAAAGGCATTGTATGAAGTGAGTGAAAGTTGACTCCTTTCGATCTTAAATCACAAGCTTTAAGTACATTGAAAAATAGAGAGTATTGGGAGAAACCTCTCGTGTTAGTGCCACTTCCTCTATTCTCCACTTTTTAAAACTCAAACCAGCCAGCTGAAGCTTTTTTAACTCCTTGGCTTTCCCATAATAGCCCTTGCTGGAGATATGTGTATCCAAATGGTGAAGAGGAGGCTGCAGTGGTATCCAAACTGGTGTGCCTACCTCCCTGTAATGCAGATGTGCTGGAAATCCCACAGACATGAGGGAAAAGGAAATTTCAGCTTCTCACAGTCCTTCCCAGCCACACTGCTCTGTCTCCTTCTGCTGCCATCTCTGCACTATGGTGTCCTCACAGGTAAACTTCCAAAGTGTAAAAGAATGGAAGGGGAAGGGGAATGGGAATGGGGATGAATTCTTACAAACTGACCATATGACTTTCTCCATGTATTTCCTGCTAAGCATCTTGGAAAGTGCTGAATAATCTTCCTCAAGTCCTAATGCTGGCCACAGGTTTCCCCCCAGGGCTCCTCATCAGTGTGAGCCCTCTCTCCCTTTTCCTTGTCATTTCCTTCCCTCTTTGAACCGTGCTTCCTAGAGGAGGGAAGGGAGCAGGGTGGGGAAGCAACTCCTCCACACAGGGCTGCCAGAGAACGAATGGTCAATACTGGCTGTGTGTCTTTTCCTCAGCACCACGTTTTGCCAATCTATAGAATAAAAAGTGTGATATACACTTGCAAAAAATAGCTGAGAAGCTCATTTCCTCCTCCTTCCCCATCACTCAACAGCTCTCTAACTCCAGCCTGAGCTTTCACCAGTCCCAGCCATGGTGTTCAAAAGCTCCAGCCCCAGCTCTGGCTATCCTCTGCCCTCCCACTGCAAATCAAGCCCAGAGTGAGAGCCTGGTGTAATGAGTAACCCAGAGGAGATTCACTGGGACCAACACCAGGAAAATTACTTGATTTCTCTGCTTACACAATTCAGCGTATTCATCATTTTGCCAGTTCTGAAACTGAGTAACTTTGGCAAATACCAGAGTCAGTCTCAGTTCCTTAGAGGAGACAAAAGACTTTACCATTAGTATTTCCAGAGCCAGCTATATTTTTAGACAATGGAGGCTAGGACTGCATTGTGTGGGTTTCTGTATGTATATAAATTTAACGTTCTGGATATCCACCCTTTTAAAAAAATGTAATCAGTGTCTAAAAATAAATGCACCTTATTAAATACTTAAAATTCCTATCCTTCCCTCTAGAGATCATGCATGACTAGGATTGAAGCTGGGTCGTTGCAACCAAAAAAAAAAAAAAAAAAAAAAGCAATTCCGATCAGCAGACCATGATTGCGTCAGTGAGCTGGTGGGGCTGGGGAGATTATACCAAAATTGGGATGTTTGGATCTGGTTTCTGCTCCACCAGTTAATCACAGATGCAGAATCTGGGATCCAGTTTAGGTAGACTTAATCTGCATTCAATGCCAATTTAGGTGCCTCTTTGGTGTAAATCTGAGTAAATCTCATGCACAACCGCTGGGGAAAACAGGCTCACCCGAACCCTTTCATTCTTGCCCAGGAGGGAAAAGCAGTGGCCTGCATTTGTGAGAGGAATGCAGGGATATATAAGGATCTCCAGCGGCTGCAGTTAATGCCAAGGTCAGCTCCAGCTGACAGCCGTGCCTGGGGATGTGGGGGAAGGGATGGCTGTGCTCTGCGGCCAAGCCACAAGATGTCAGGAGACTGCTGCGTTGTGCTGGGCCGTGCTGTGCTACTGCTGGGCTGGGCTGGGCTGGGCTGTGATAACGCTGTGCTACTGCTGTGCTGAGCTGTGCCGTGCTGTGCTGGGCTGAGCCGTGCTAACACTGAGCTGTGCTGAGCTGTGCCGTGCTGTGCTGGGCTGAGCTGTGCTAACACTGAGCTGTGCTGAGCTGTGCCGTGCTGTGCTGGGCTGAGCTGTGCTAACACTGAGCTGTGCTGAGCTGTGCTGTGCTGGGCTGAGCTGTGCTAACACTGAGCTGTGCTGAGCTGTGCCGTGCTGTGCTGGGCTGAGCCGTGCTAACACTGAGCTGTGCTGAGCTGTGCTGTGCTGGGCTGAGCTGTGCCGTGCTGTGCTGGGCTGAGCTGTGCTAACACTGAGCTGTGCTGAGCTGTGCTGTGCTGGGCCGAGCTGTGCTAACACTGAGCTGTGCTGAGCTGTGCTGTGCTGGGCTGAGCTGTGCTAACACTGAGCTGTGCTGAGCTGTGCTGTGCTGGGCTGAGCTGTGCTAACACTGAGCTGTGCTGAGCTGTGCTTTGCCGTGCTGAGCTGCACTGTTGCACTGCTGCCCTGGCAAGGCATATTGCATTGAGGCCTGGGAGCAGCCTGGAAGCTCCTGCCATCATTTTTCAGCCCTCCATGCTATTCTGCATCCTCACCACGCCACTCTGCTTCTTGATGAAAAGATGTGAACACGAAAATGAGGATTTTCCCCTTTTTCATTACTTTTCCCAAGTCCCTATTTTACAGCTTGCCAACTCCCTTGCTGTATATCTACATGCAGGTTCCTCTCTTATATCTCACTTTACATGGTTAATTGTGTTTGCATTCTCCACAGGGTTCCTGGCATTTACAGCACACTGCGAGGTCACTGATTTGCCACTGTGTTTTCAGAAACCTGCCTCACCATCCCCATGTAAAACTGAACACGAGTAGAAAGTGAGAAAGCAGCAGTTTGCAGGAACGCTCACGATGAAAGGGTAAACAAGATCTTACACAGACCCGTGCCTGGGCTTGCATCCAAACACAGTGTGTTACAGCTTTAATAGAAAGGGATGGCTGTAAGATGCATTTCATTCTCGCTGCATGCACTCTGCTAGTGAATACTCTGATCACCAGACACTAACTGTGTGTTGTGCACAAATCCTGCAGGAACCTGCTGGTGGAATAAATCCTCTTCCCACAATTACAGTATACCCCTGCACCAGCTATTTGCACATCAAGCAGCCAGAGCACAGCCATGTGTGTTTCTAAAGCAGCAAATCCATGAGGTCCAGTTCCAGCAGGTAGTATTTGGGGTGTACAAAATTGCCGGGAAATTTCATTTAATTTAATTTTTTAAAATATTCCTTCAGGTCCAGTCTAGTTCCTAGTGAACAGAGTCCAAGTGACTCCCATTTTGTTGCTACTGTCAGATCAATCCCCAAATGGTGTCCCTCTCCCTCTCACACCAGCACACTGCCATTTACTTGCCTATACTTGCAGAGTGAAACTCTTTTGTGGAGAAGTAATTTTTTCCAAGTGCAAAGCTGCCATACCCAGAGGATATGTGTGGCCAGGATCTGCACAATTCACAAACTAAACTGGAAATTTCAGGTTCCAGTTCTTAATTATTCTCTTCATACCCTTGCTTTGGCTGTAAGTTATCAGCCAGCTGAGGTGGTAACTGATCACTCTCTGTGTGAAGGTGTAAACAGAAACACAAGTCACTCACACGCAGGGAAGAGTCAGTCCCTTATTTTTCCACACTGGAAACTGTAGTGCCCTACATGGAAAGTGCTGCAAAAGCTCAATGGCTTTGAACAACTGCAAAGCTCAATGGCTTTAGACAACTCCAAGCTTCAGATACTTTCTAGTGTGTGTTATGCCTGATTTCCCAAACGGTTGCACCACTCCCCACCAGCTTCTCTCCACTGACTTTAGTGAGACCTGCTAGCCTAGGCTGCATGCCAGCACCAGTGGTGCCATGAGAGGATGAACCAGGGCCACTGAGAGTCTGGGAACTGCTGTGAAGCTGGATGTGCTGTGTCTGGCCATCCTTATGAAACCTGGTGTTCTGCTCAGGAGTCTGTGCAGCAAGGGATTCCCTGTTTGTTCAGCACTGCATCATCTGTGCCATACCACCACTTCTCCTGGGGTTACATCTTCAAGGAGCTGTGAAAAGTGCATTTAGAAACTCTGCCATTGTCCTGTACTGCTATTAATATATGAAAAAAAAATAGCTTTCTGAGTCTCCTTGCTGCTAAACTCAGTCTGGTCTGGTAGGAATCCCATCCTGTTCAACGCCTTGTTTCGCTTCTGTATCCAAGTTCCTGAGTTTCTGGACAATAAATTGATACAGTATAGCCTCCCTTTTGATATTGAGTGGCATCGGTACACCCAGATCTTGGGTGTCACGCGAAGAGCTAAGAAAATCAGAAGATATCAGAGAAAAAAAAATCAACATTATTAGGGTAATAGCTCATTTGCCAGAGTGACAGCAAGAAATACAACATACTCCTTAGTGTGTCATGCTCCAGTTTCAAGAAGATTCATTGCCATGGGTGTTGAGGTGGAATGCAGAGATGGGTGTCAGATACAAAACACAGGTACCATCATACAGGGTGTTTGCACACATTAAACATTGAAATGTTCAGTTCAGAAGTGACTGGAAGTTTTCCACCCACAGATTTGAAGTCGCTGTATGAAATGACATGAAGCCCACCAAGTTTATGTTCACATTAAAAAAAAAAAAACCCAGCAAAACACAAACCATGGCCAGATGGCACCTTGTCTTTCTGGCAGTGTCAGAGTTGGACAAGGATTAAGCAGGTAAGATGAGTGGAACACAGGCTCGGTGGCTGCCACTCATAGAGCTCCCCTGCTAGAACTGACTTGAACAGAATTATGGTTCTTTCTGAACCAACCACAGCCCTGTCCTGTCCCCTCCATGCCCACCCTCTCTGTCAGGCCTGCAGCTCACTAGTGGGGCAGCATAGGACCCCTGCATTTTCACTCTGCTTTTGGCACCTTGTAAGTATAAAATTCCTTCATTCAGCTCTGTCAGCCCAGTGACTAGCTAGTCAGTCATGAAAATGAGTTCTTTTGGAAACATGATGTGGGGATGAGAGGAGGCAGGAAGTTAATGAGTAGTGAACACTGAATGCAACTGAGGGAGGAAGATGTTCACAGGTAGGATCCCACAACCCTGTAAATCGAGTTCTCTGTCCAACTGCTACTGTAACTGTGCATGTTGAGCTCTGATGTGTAACAATGAGCTCCAGCTCTGCCAGGCAAGGCTGCAAATCCTGAGTTTCTGTGAAATGGCTCTTACCCTGCATTTGATATCATCATCAAGTAATCATATTTTAATGAGGGAGTAGAACATGCTAATTGTTTTTCTTCTGCTATTCTACATGGCTGCAAATTAAAGGGACACCAAGGAAGCAAGAACCACAGCCCTGTGTTTTAGGATGGTGCACACTTGCTCAATACAGCTCGAGTGTTTCATCACAGCCACTTCGTTTGTACGATGTGCTTGGCAGCCTATGGCTCATCACAACAACAAAAAAATAGATGGATTGCTTTTGTCATTGTGGCACCAGATTGGTGAGGAAAATACTAATGGATTTGGTAGCTTAAAGTGAGTGTACATCAGGAAGTTATGGCATTTTCATTTTATCTTAACAGCACATTTCCTGAGATTACTTAGAGAAAGCTGCTAGATACTAACTACACTCCCATATTTTAAAAAGAATTGCAAGAAAGTAAAAATAATTCTAAGATAAGTTCCTAGGTACAATTCTGGTGCATAACTAATGTAAATTTGCCTTCTGTTATAAATGAAATATTTGGTTCTGTAAATTCTGACCCCTGTTTCACCAGGCCTACAATTGATATTCTGGAACATATTTTAGAATTGTCCAACAAAAACTGCTTGGAATTTGGTAAATGCTGACCATTAAATAAATTCTTGTATTTCAGCTAAGACCTTCCTCTCATGCACTGAGTCATCAGGCACTGCAGTACCTTCCTGTCAGGGCTCTATGGCACTTGCAGAGCTCTTAAAAAATGGATTCCAGCTTGAAGCAAAATTTCTGTTGACTGGTAACTTGTCACCAGCACATGGTGGTGGTACCTTGTCTGAACAGCAAACTGAGGGCTGGCTGCTTGCAGGGCTGCAAGCAAGTAAAAAATAACATTAATTCGGTGATATTTATTTCTATGTCCAGGATAAGACAAGGGAAAGAGACAGCAGGTTTGTTTCCCTATAAATATTGGCAATTATTTTAAAAAAAATTCTTATTACCCAGTAAAACCTTGCTGTCATATATGACACTAAACACTTGAACAAGTGAATTTTCACACTGCACAGAAGGATTTAGCACTTTCTTACTTTCTGGGAAAGTTTTTTAGCAAAGCCAGCAGGCTGGGGCTGAGCACTGGCATGATGGATCTTTTTAGAAATAACTGTTAAAAGAAACTGTGTTCTGCAAGTCCAACCCTTTTACAGGGGAACAAGGACAGCAATGTGTGAGCACTGCTGCGTGCTGTAGTGTGGTTTTGTGCCTCATGTTGGCGGAAAAAACAAGTCGATGGTGGCACAATTTGTAAAGCAATTACTGCTCCTGGAATTGATAGTCTGGCGCTGCTAACTGGGGTCTAACGGAATCAGGTGTTTGATGGCAGCACTGCCCAAACTAGGACAGACAGCAAATTAAGTGCTGTCCTGAACAGCAAAGAAAATATGACTTTTTTCTTTGCTCTAAATTAGCAACACTGTAGTTTTTATTTGGACTTCAAAGGCTTACACAGAGACCAAAGCAATGTGTTGCTCTGCGGTCACTTTACATTAAAAAAAAAAAAAAAAAGTAACAATGCTAGATTGAAAAGAAAACAAGAAGTCACTGAATTTGCTCTTGCATGGAAAAGACCACAAACTCCAGGAGCATTTGCCACTGTGCCGTGTGACCGACCTTCCCCTGCCCGTGGATGGTGGATTACCATCAAAGCTATTTGGGCATATGCACGTGACCTCACAAAAATGTGCACTAGCAAAAATATACTTTTTCTCAAGCCAAAAAGGGAACAGAATTTTTCATAAAAGAGACCTAAGACTTGCTCTTGTGCTAGTGATTGGATTAGGTAATGACTAATTAGATGAGGTCATCACTTTCTATGTCATATATATACAGTATTTATGGAGAATTTACTCATTCTAATTAACAGAGTAGAAATAGTTTCTTGACAAACTTCATTTTCCTGAAACTAAGAGCCTTGAATTTGTTCCACTTTTGATCTTTCTTTGGTGGCTATGTTTGCTTTACATTAAAATAACTTCTAACATTCCCATTAAGGATAATCCCTCCAGCAGCCACAGTATGACATTTCTATATTAATCTTTTAAGCATTTTAGAAAAGCAAGGTTTCATGTTTTAATAATCACAGTGTTTTTCTCTGAGGAGTTGTAAAAATTTATGGGGCTTTTCTATCCTATTTGACTTCTACATCTTTAGAGTTTGGTGCTAATGGCCCATTCAGCCCGCTTACTCTTTGACTCCTTTTTTATTTCTTTTTCATCTTCTTACAAAAGAAAAATTGCTTCCGTGCCTTACGCTGTTGCAGATGCTGTTCAAGTGGTAAGTAATTTCAATCCAACTGGCTGAAAAAACCCAGTTCACTCTCATCTCAGAATCACTTGGGGGTGTCCAATGTAGACATGTGCATACAAACCCTTTAATTCATAATTAAGAACAAAATGTAGCCAGTTGTTTAAAGCAGAAAGAGCAGCAACATCAATATATGTACATACATTTTTAACGGTTTATTGGCTTGTCTTAAAAAGTACATTTTCTGATATATTATTTCATTCTTGCCTTTTTTGCAGAAAAATAAAAGTAATAGATGAACTCTGTTTATTATAATTATAAGATGACCATAAAAGTGGCTCTCCAGCACCCCTGGAAGCATTTTTGTCCCATACTGCTCATACTTTGTTCTATGCAGAGCTGGGCAAGACATTGCAACTAATAAAAATCCAGCCATGCAATCACAGTAACAAAACAAGTAAATTGTCACTCTGTCACTGAGATCCCCCTCACTGCTCATGCTTTCACTTCCTGAAAGCCAAAAAACTTGAGCCCTTTTGGACAAAGTAATTTCCAAAGAGGAGAGAAAACATGCCTGCCTTAAGTCAAGATTGCCTCTGATGATTTCCATTGCTGAAATCCCTGCAGAAGAGGAGCTATAGCATCTCAATTAGGCAAATCTCAAAGCATTTGTGGTTACATAGAATAAAATAATATTCTCAGTTCCAATGCCAGTGGAAGACACTTAATGAGATCAATTTCTTGCGAGATCTTTCACCTGATTTGCTCGAGCAGCAATCTGTCAGAAACAGGGGTTTACGCCTTACTGAAGCCACCACCTTGGCTGCCCCATAGAGAACCAAGGGGGTCAAAAAGGACTGAGAAGATAAAGAACAGAGCAGTCAGCAGCACATCAGAATGTGTGATAATGAAGGAGACAGGAGTTTCAGGGGCTGGGAACACCCACCGAGGAAAGCGTAGTAAGTAACTATAGACGAGTGGGAAAATGTAGTTTCTATTGCATATTCAAGACAGTAATCGAAGAGATAAGTGCCAAAAGATCTGCAGCATCCAGAAATTGTCAGAGTTGTCTTGCCACAGGTTCCTCAGTGATTTTATCCTGAGTGTTTCATAACAGATGGAAAGATAGCTGGAATGCACGTTTAAGAAGAGACAAGGGAAAAGCAACTCTGTTTTGTACCAGAAGACTCAAAACCAGCAAGTAAGGGCACGGTGGCAGCTCAGGCACCACCAGCAGCATCAGCCCTGCTCAGTGCCCGGTAGCCAGCAGGCAGATGGGTCTCCCTCAGCACAGCTCTGTGATTTACTGCACGCACACAAAGCTGAGTAACTTGAGTGCCTCCTGGATGATTTATAGAGGCGTGGGTTGCTCATCTAAGCAGAGGAGTGGGATGCAGAAATGCTTGTGCTCTAACCAGTTTCCGATGTGGAATCCTGTGGCCCAAGGCACGTCAGGTTGTTTCTCAGCCTCTGTGTAAGTTCCCAAATCTCAAAGTAAAGCCCAAGCTTTTTTAGACGTGCTCTAAAAGGTTCCAGCAGAATGGAAAGAGCTTGCAGAAGGGCCCAGCTGTTCCAGTCCCTTTCCTCCTGGGTATCCAGCTCTCCCCTAATTCAGCCCCTAAGAGTGAGCAAGTGCTTGGTATGCACGAAGGTGCAGTGATTTCTTTTGGAGCCTGTGGGAGAGCCAGAGCAGTGTATCTGTTGTGCAGGATGCAAAGGGCAGTGTTGTTATTGTTCATTGCTTTCACAACCACATAATTCTGGTCCTTCATCACTCCAGAATCTTCTTTCAGCCCTTGTTTGTCTGAGCACTTGGAACAAATATTGACTCCTTTGTTTCTTTATTTGTACAATTATGAGTGCAACATTTCTTGCTCTGCATCCTTTCCCAGTGTTTGGTAAGCCACTGAAAAATGCTACATTTTTACTGACAAGCTAAAGATATTTTTCAGCAAATGGTGTTGATGATGTTTATTGTTTTACTCTCTGTGTCAAGGTTGATGTTCAGTGCACATTTTGGTTAACTAGGCTATTACTTGGCAAATCTTATACCAAGGAGTGGGGCCAGCATTATGATTTAGAACGTTGAATTTGTCACCAGAATTTAAGCAAAAGTTGAAAATATTTTCCTCTGATTCAGCCCAGAGTCCTGCTAGGGACGCTCTTAGCCTGTGAACACCATATGGGTGGTACTAGGTGGCTACTGTGGCATCTTTTGTGTTCCTAGTCAGTGATATCTGCAGTTGCCTGTCCCTGAACCATCCTGTCACCCATCACTGGTTAGAATAGGCTAAAAGCTGCTGTAAATGATGTGCTGGCCCAAGGGCAATAGAAGAACACCAAGAATTCCACCTTTAACTGGGTTTCTAATATGTTGCTTTTTTACTTGCATTGTCCTTAAGCTAAAACAAGAACACTGCTGGAGATTTGTGCCTCCAAGAGAAACAGAAAGAAAACAAACCATGCAAAAACAAAAAAAAAGAGGGAGCAGCAGAGAGTCCCAATTCCCATGCATAACCTCTGAACTCGCACTGGAGATCTGCAAGAAAGCACCACTCAGCCCTTGGTGCTGATACAGACAACAATGAAACCAAAGCGCCCCAAACATTCATAACCAGCCCTCTGTCTGCCCCTGAAAAAACCCCAACCTCATGTTCTTTGTACCCTGAACTATAGTCACCTTGCATTACACGGTAGGAAATGACTGGCCAGGCTTTCCATTGCCGCTGGCACTAATCACAGGAGATGAATATGAACTGACCAATGGTGTTTATAACCTTGTTTAACAATGTCAGGCAGTGGGCTGGAGTCTCTCTCCCTTTCACACATATTATTCCAGTGGCTCCAGTGCAGTAATTTCAGACTTACCCCAGCACCAGTGAAGTCAGACTCAAACAGAAAGGTGCTTTTAGGACAGAAAAATCCAACCACATTTTCAAGAGTAAAAAGAATGAGAAGTATCAGAACCCTGAGTCAGAAGTATCAGAAACAGTGAATCTCTTTGCTTTGCAGCTCAGGTGTACCCATGAAAGAAGCACAGTGCATGCTAGAGTGTGAGGGTCTGGCCTCTGAAGTGGATCCCCTTGCCAGCATTAAACAAAACATGTTTCACCCCTGTGTATTTTCATGAACACTTGAAAAATCACAGTAAATACAGTTCATATAGGTACCAAACATGAAAATATATCTCTGGTGGTGGACAAACTTTATCTTGGGTCACCAGTGCCCTGCTGGCACTGTAACATATTTATTTTTTAGCATTCAGTGACCTTTGATACCAGTAACTACTGAGGCTGCCAAGCTGCCCATGGGCTCTTCCATGCCAGTCTTTATCTGCTTTGTACACTGGGCACTCTGGAATTGAACTCTGCCTGTTTGTGAAGAAGTGGGCAGGGGAGGGAGCAAACCCTCTGGGGACTCTGCCCTGTCAGTGTGTGCCTGCATGTTCTGTGTGTGCCTGAGTGTGTGACACTGATTCTGAGGCCTCTGCTACTCAGCTAATACACACCAATGTCTGTGTGCATATATTCAAGGGCCCTGCAGTTTCTTTTATACAATATGGAGAGTGGTATTTGCATGGCTGTTGGCTTTAAAGGACAGCCTTCAGTTGGGCTACAACATATCCAGTATTCTGGTGTCCACTTTGGATGGAAAAGAGACTTTTTGTAGTTCTTGTGATTATCTTCTCTACCACATTAATTAAAAATACTGCTGTGACCTGTCCAAAAGCAGAGTGCTCCCTGAGTTTGTACTTTACCCTGGGCAGTGCCAGCCTTTGGGGAGTTTGCACAGGCTACAGTTTGCTCTACTACAGTTCCATTTTTTTCAGCTAAATTCCCAGGTGGAGAGGCACGTGTCACCGTGATCCAGCTGTCCCAGCAACAACAGGACATGGCTCACCTTCACCTAGAACATGTTCTCACTCACTGAGAAAATGCCAAGCTAGGGAGGGAGGAAAAGGTGCTTTTTAGTTAAACCTCCACCAACTAAATCAAGCTAAAATTACCTCTGCCCTTTGCTTAAGTGCCACTGCTTGAGAAGCAATCTCATTACATGTGGTAACACGTAAGCTTAAAAGCATTCAGCTAAAACCAATCCTTCTGCTGTCCCCTGGTCACCAACTGGCAACAAGGCTCCACATTGACACCAATCTGGCAACCTGTAGAGTTTGCCCTCTATTACATTTTGCTTCTATAAGCACAGCTATTATTGGAACTGCTTACTTGACCATATTGCATGCTTTACCTCCATCTGACAATAATTCATTCTTCCAGCTTGCAACATTAATTACTTATGCATACTATATACATTGCCTCTCTAAGTACATACACATGAAGAAAGCAAAAAGATTTTATGTACAGCTGAATTTGGTGGTGCTTTTCCTATTATTTTTACCCAATATGAGGACAAGAAGAGATTTTTATGACTTAAAAGTCATCACCAGCAATACTCAGGAATGCAGTATATCAACAAATACTGGCTTGCTCTGTGGGTTATTAAAGAAAACACAAAATATACCTCTGTGTTACTATGCTGCCCAATAAACAATAGAGGGAAAATTTCACTTAAATATATGTTTATGGATGGATGTCTGTACACACACATATATGTACTTATGTGTAAACAAAAAAAACCCCAAAGACATGACCAAGAAAAAGCTGGTCAAAAGCATACACGTGTTCTTGCTGGTTAACATTTTTCTATCTGTAACATTAGAAACATAAGACTGGAAGACATTCTGGCACCTCAGAAATTCCCAGCCACCACCAGCAAGGCATTGTTCATCCCTCACACCCAGGGTCAGTATCTGTAGAACACAGTTTTCAGTCCTCTCCTCTTGTTGGAAAGCTCAAGTCTCTCATGATTACATGGACATGTATGATTACAATTTTTCTTTAAAACACTGATACCTGTCCCAACATCTGTGACAAGATCCTGCAACAGATGTGATGGTCCAGCAGTGCCCTGTGCAATGTCAGCAGTGCCTGCCCATTGCAGCTGGAAGAATTTTGTCTAGGACCACATTTGTCACTTCTCTCACTGCCTCATGCACTGATGGTTCACAGTCATCCACTGACAAACTAACACAGAGATCTTCTGCATAAAGTTCTATATGGTTAATAGAGACTCTGACATATCCACACAACAGTTCTTCTTATCCTAAATCAAGAACCCAAAAGAGGCAGGATAGACCTCCATTCTCAGGGAATCTTCCTCTTTTCAGTGCCTGCAGAAGAAGCTCAGGATTAGATTATTTTGAAGAAGATGCTTAATTTTCAATTGTTAATGGTGAAGTGCATCCCAAATGTATGTTTATTTTTGAAAGGAATTGCATCCCATTTCCATCACTCTCCCCATCTTCCAGCTCACCAGCCACAATGCTCTGATGCTGTTAATGATTGTGCCTCTTGACTCTTTCATCAGAACATTTCTTTGCCATTCTCCATCTTAAATGACAATAGATCACTAGAGTGAATATTAAACAAGTTCAATCTTGAATTACTAGAAATCTCTATCCCAATAGCAATCTATTGGCATCTCTCCTTCAGACAACTTCTTACACATTTTACTGCTCTTGTACTAATCCCCATCTTTTCCATCTTAATGAATAACTTCCCATGTGGCATCATATCAAATGCTTGACTAAAATCCACATAGATTAGATCTACTACATTTCCTGTTGCTTAGACAATCAGTTATCTCTGCAAAGATAAAGTGTCCAGGACACTTGGCAAAATCAGCATTGTGGTTGCATTTTATCCTGTTTATCTTCTCCTGAAGTCTTTTAAAAATATATATTAAATATATTTTTCTTTAAAACTCTCCTGAAAGTCTGAGGTGGTCTCAAAACCAATGAACTCAGTGGCATCTTAGGCAACTTTCTAATAATTTTAAAAATAGAAGTATTATATCTACTATTTTCAAATCATGCAATAACAACCTCTGACTCAAAAATTTATTTCAAATGGTTGCTATCAATCTAGAACTAGTTCCTTTGGAGTTCTGGGATAAAAATTATTGGTCTCTCACTTGAAAATGTAAAGATATTTTAGATTTGCTTTCACCTTTATTGAGATAACTTCCATTTTCTTCCCCTCATTCCAATTAATCATGTTGGTTTTGCTCCCTTCTTCAACCCCACTGTTCCTCCTTAAAAGCTACAGTAAAACTTCATTTAGATCTTGGCTACAAAAGTATTTTTAATATTTTCCTTGTCCACTCTTCAAAGTAGCACCAATTCTTTTCTTGTTCCCTGTTTATACATGGCTGAAGAACATGTTCATTTTTGTTTTAATCTCCTTTGACATCTATCTGAATTTGAATCTACTTATTTTCAGCAAATCTCTCTTTACTCTGAGCACTCACAGACAGTGGGTTTGTTCATCACTTGTTTCCCTTACTCTTATTACTCTCCCACAGCCTAGTGCAGTGATGCTGTTGCACAGATTGTATTAACTAGCAGGGCAAACGTAGTTTAATACAGATGTTTTGGAGATAGGTACAGAGTGAACATATTTGCAATGAAATTCATAGGCCAACAGAAATCAAAGATCTTGTTACAATGGAAGCAGTGGTTTTATCTGATTAGGGTTGCAAAACCCTTTGTCTCAGCCCTGCCTATGCCAGAATGTCTCCCAAAACGCTTCAGCTTCTAGCAACAAAAATAGTGCCAGTTTCTTCACTTCCAAGGAAATGAAAACTTCTACCAGAATGAACAGAGGCAGAAGTGGACAAAACAGCACCTCGTACGAGCACTAAACCACTAACCTAATTTTTCAGCCTTCTGTTGTGTTTGGTTTTGTTTTTATTATTATTTTTTATTACTTT